>JASFAX010002524.1:0-45626 GCA_030737875.1 Allium sativum
ACGGGTTTTTTTTGTTTTTTTTAGAAAATAATATTTATGAAAGGAAGAATCCTATTGGCTGATATAAATATTAAATTTTAAAATGATGTTTTCTAATACGAACTCCAATCCAGACCCAATGACTGCCGCCCCCAGCTAAATACCCCTACTCCGAACACAATGGGATATGTATCGTAAGCCAATTTGATTGTTACAGTCAGTTACTCTTCAAATTAAAGTATAAAACATTCAATATTTGATTTGAACATACATTTCAATTTGCCGGGGCAACATGTTGATCCCAAAAATTCCATAAAAATAAGTCTAGCTATGTTTTGACGATACGGTCCTAATAAAACTAGTTTCATCGAATTCTAAGACTGTTTGAAAAATGACCATTTTCAGGGCGATCCAATTTAGCTGAAATCAACCAAACACACTTTCCTTCGCCACGCTCACATATTAAATTCAAAAATTATGGAATTTGAAACCTTGCTATAATTCAACATCCCGGATCCCACAAAATTGGTTTCATTGAATTATGAGGTCGTTTGTAAAATGGCTATTTTCATGGGCTATATAAATTCGATAGCGACCTTTCTGAAAATTCATTTGGCCATAACATTTGATTCCCGCTACGAAACTTCGATTTTTCAGATTCGTTAGAAAGATATTCATAAACAGATTTAAATATTTATGGTTTCACTAAAATCAGTTTTAATTTGCACCTGGTACAGTTAGTCAAAGTTTGAATTCAAATATTGAAACTGCAGCGCCATTTAAGGCCTTGTTTATAATTAAAAATAATTATATTTATTTTCAAACGTCGATTCGAACATACTTTTCGTTGTTATTATTTAAAATAATTTATTTAAAATCCGGTAAAATAGCCAAATTAAAATTTTTAAATCTGTTCAGATTTTCAGGGTTGTTACAATCTCCCCCACTTAAAATCTTTTCGTCCTCGAAAAGGAACGAAGTTGAAAGTTGTTCAATTAACCAACTCAACTTTCATTCTGGCTTCCATTCTTCAACCTTTCAGTTTCTACGAATTTTCTGGTTCTTCAAAAATTTGGCTAAAACCCTAAATTTTCGAAAAATTTCGCCATAACCTCCTTTGTACGGGGAGGGGTTTGGAAATTTGTTGGGCCATATTAGGTACCTAATAAATCCTAATAAGCATGAACATATTTATAGTGATATATTCCTGTGTCCACAGGGGAGTGTGTATAGATCATAACTCCAGAGAACAAATTCTCATCACCCTATAAATGGTTTTTGTGCCTTAATGACCAGAGAGACGTGTTTATTGTTATCTCCAGACCCGTGTGGGGTTTTTTCATTAATCTTGCAATTTACCGCTACATTTTAAATGGTCCATATCAGTTACCAGTTCAACCTGTAAAATATAGTCATCGCCATACAAGCCACTTGCTCATATGGTAAATCTTCAACCTTGTCACACAAGCCCCAAATGCTTATGTGGTATATGATGAAGTATGCCTATCTTCAAGAAGTATGCCATGTAGTGTAGTTCAAAATTAATTGTTACTATCCTATGGCGACGTTTATTATTACACATAGAACAACCAGCACTCCGCATCCAATGGCATTCACAGGAGTTGATATAATAATAAAATTGCATATCCAACTCATTAAGGTTTACCTATTTATCGGGCACGCAAATAAATTCTTTACTCAACAGCTAATCAATTTACCTATTCAAACATACATAATGTACATGTATATATTCCTATCTATTTTTAAATATGTTCAACACGTGATTTAATAGAATAAATTTACCATCCATTCATTGGTTAAATTAATTATCATTCTAATAATTTAATTAATCAAATCCACAATCACACAACACAAACAACAATCAATTTGTTTTTAACTTTTCAAAAATACACTAATTAATTCATATACTCTTTTAAAATTACCCAGACTATATAATTAAAAAGTTTACATTATTGAACCATAGAATTCCTACTTCTATTTCTGTCAATCATTTTTCTATGTCTACAAATAGCAGACAAAGTGTTAGGCCAGCAGAAAAGGTAATTTAAAACTTAGAGACATATACTTGAATGTAAATGTGTCTATTGGGGTGTATTTCATTCTGCTATACTCATACTAGGATATTACTGATCCTATCTGTAATGAGTTATTCGTCCTAGAACACTACTGGTTCTATCTCTAACAAGTTCGTTAATATGTTATATTCCAGAACTAAGCTTAACCAAAGCTCTGATACCACGTTGTGACATTCCCAAAGCCCCGTTTCAATGGTGGAAAGGGTAATCTTTGGAATAAAACACATAAACAGATAACAGCAGAACAGAAAAAATGAAATACACCAGATAATGTACAATAGAATACACTGGATAAACATAATCATCAGAGTTACACAGTATACAGGATCATACTTAGTACAAAATATAGTTCAGCTATACATAAATGTCTATAGCGGAAAAACCAAACATAATATGTACAATAGGAGCTGAACTGTATAAAAAGAGATAAATGATAGAATCCATCTTCTGCTCCAGCTATCCAAAAAGTGCCAGCTAAACCCTGAATACAAGGCTGCCCATGTAGAAAAAGGGGCACCCGTGTTCGCAAGTGAAACAAACTACGAGTCAGTCATGGGACTGGTATGAGAAATCTACTTAACATATTTTATAATATGGCCAATCACAGGACCACGCCGCTAACGCGGAACGGGTTTACTCCATTGGATTGCCAGTGCTTTAAAACAAGTAAATCTTTTAAACATCGCAATGCTTTTTATAAAAATGAAGCCATTATAAGACTCAGTTCCCATCACACAATGCAACGCAAACTGGAGGATAGAGTTTTACCTTATAATGGCCAAAATATGCTTGATACGAGCAAAACAAATGCATTTAATATTATTACTAGTGTTTATATATTTCAAAACCAATTTCAAATCATAAGTATCAATCATAGACGACAGTATGCCCATACCACTATGTCGCCATATGTAGGTATACAATTAAAACCGCACGATATCGTATTTGGAAATTGGATTTTCGTCATGAACCAAGGCAAAAGATAGTCCTTTCCGAATTCGAGACTATCTAGCCCGAGCCTCAGGCTACAGCCGCAACTGCACCTTGGAACCACAGGGCAGGTCCACACATAGCGGATTAAAATAAAACCCTGAACAGTACGTCTCCCCGCCCTTTGGGGCGTAAATGAGCCAAATGACACCATATCTGAGGCGCCTCGCAATCCAACAACCACACAGGTGAAAATAATATAAATGTCAGGGCTGGTAGGTCACTGACATCACCCTAGCTAGAAAGAGAAGCATGTTCTCCCTGGATCCTCTCCCGTTTCTGGTTCATACCAGGGTGTGAGGCTCACGAATTAACGCTATAGACAAAGCAATGCCACACAAGCTGCGCTTTGATCATCAACCACAAAACTTTGCTTTTCAACAGAAGCCTTGATCATCTGCCACTTAGGCATGCCACACAGGCAATTCACTCCATGCGACTGATTTCTATCGATATATAACCTCTGAGCTCGTACGTCTCACAGAAGGGCGTTAAGCAAGAGAATAAATGCTCCGCCGCCAAACATATATATATTTAATAGAGATCAATCAGCACAGAACAAAATCCAATGTCAGACACACAGTCCATTTACAAGTTCGTTCTGGGTCGGAACCAAACAGGAGGCACTTTATACCTCGCATATCCATCGATCTCCAAGTACGTCTGGACGATCACCACTTATTATCTATATTTTGGGATGCCTCCCAATCAAGACATCAGTAATCATCCAACCAATGTGAAGATGTCTGGTCTTCAACCACCATCTTCATCATCGACTTCTTATCGCCGATCAATTATTTGAAATGAGATTTAACTCGGCCTTTTCAAATAATTCACGTATATTTAGAATTTAAATCAATTCATTTCAATGGTTAAATTATTCGACATCAATATTTCTGTTCTTAAATGTAATTTTCACTTCAAACACATTCAACCATCAAATATCCAATAAACCGGGTAAATTCGGTTTATTTCCATTTCGTATCGTTTATAATATTTTATAATGATTTATCGCTAATTTTATTCATTTAAAAATAGCCAATTCATTCAAACGACGCTTCAAGCCATAACGCGGCCGTGGCGCTGTTTTTCTTCAGATTTGATTTACACACATCTAAAAATCTAACTGTTGGATCTTCACAAATTTTATATCATTAGAAAGATCTTTTCAAATCGAATCCAAAGGTTTCAGTTTTGGGAAAATCCGACGGTCGGATCTCCCGGTACAATCGTTTGAAGTTGCAATTTCAAAATACGTACTACGGCGTCGTTATTCAGTTTAATTTAATTAATTAATTATATATATATATATATATATATATATATATATACATATATAATCGATTCTGGCGCTGTTTTTCTTCAGATTTGAATTAAACATTCCAGACTATCCAACCGTTGGATCTTTTCAAAGTGGGTGTCGTTGGAAAGATATTTCCAAAGCGAACCCGATGGTTTTGGTTTCGAGAAAATCCGATGGTTTCTCCCGCACTAATCATTTGAAATCACGGTTTCAAAATACGAACTACAGCTTCGTTATTTGATTTATTTTAATTACATTTATATATGTGTATATAAACATAATCCATTCTTCGACTTCAAAACCATATTCACTTCATATATTTGATAAAAATGATATTTTTATCCAGCAGATATTTATTTCAACACATCACTATTTTTAACAATTCATATATTTAACAAAAATGTTATTTTTATTGTAAAACAATTTATTTCAAAACACGATTATTTTATATAGTCTATACTTAAGGTAAAAATATTGTCTTTGGTGTTTAAACAATTTATTTAAAATAATAATATTTTATATAGTCTAAATATATGATAAAAATGTTATTTTTATCTTTCAAAGAATTTATTCAACACACGAATTTCTATTCAACACATGAATTTCTATTCAACACATGAATATAGTTTCAACACATGAATATTGTTTATATATATAATAAAAATGTGATTTTTATTGTTAAAACAATTTATTTAAAACACGAATAATTTATATAGTCTAAATATATATGTTATTTTTATCTTTCAAAGAATTTATTCAACACATGAATTTCTATTCAACACATGAATATAGTTTCAACACATGAATATAGTTTATATATAATAAAAATGTGATTTTTATTGTTAAAACAATTTATTTAAAACACGAATAATTTATATAGTCTAAGTATATGACAAAAATGTTATTTTTATCTTTCAAAGAATTTATTCAACACATGAATTTCTATTCAACACATGAATATAGTTTATATATGTGATAAAAGTGTTTTTTTTATCTTTCAAAGAATTTATTCAACGCATGAATTTCTATTCAACACATAATTTCTATTCAACACATGAATATGGTTTCAACACATGAAAATAATTCTAACGCATGAATATTATTGAAAATTTCGGCAGCATAACGACAGGGTAGTTAAAACCGGCACCGTCCCGAGTACGGCTCCTCGCTCTACCTTAAAGCCTCGCAGCTTTGGACAATGGGGATTTTCAATGTCTAGTTCGTACATAGACGAATTTTCCCATATACTAATCCTATTAGGATTTCAACCACAATCAATCATTTCAAATCAGCCATTCATGATATTCACCAAATTTTCACATCAACCAATAATCCATACAATATCACAACCAATATATATCGTCCATGGTCTATGGATGAGGGGAGTATACATATATAGATATACGTATATTACTATATTTCAATTTCAATATCATTTCAATTTATTTCAACGCATATATCATTTTTACAATGCATATATAACTTATACATCGAAGATACAACTTATACAATGCTTATACGTGAGGTGTACAATGCTTATATAACTCATACATCAACTATATAATTTATACATCATTGTCTCCATATCGTTTATAATTCAAAAATCTCACATTGGGTTCCACTCCTCCAAAAATTGTACAAGGCTAAAAAAATTTCCGATTTCTTCTAGAATGTAGTAGACGTCTGCACGAGTCCACTATCTCTTGTTTCATTGGATTCCAACCACAAACGAAAAAGATATGATTTTTAGAAGTTTGTAATGCTTTTAAGTGTTATATTCAGTTCATAATAATCAAACCCGTTACCTTCAGCTGAGGTTCGAATTTAGGTTTTGATTTTCTGGAAAATCCAATCAGCGTTGCATCGATCGAAGGGTACCATCGTGGACAGCTTGGAGAGGCGCACGTGCGCCAGGAAGGGGGCCCAATTCAGTGGTCGGAGCTGCTCATGGCGGCGATCCAAAGTCTTGCACTTCGGAGGCGCGATTCTCGGTGGTGGCGCGATGATAGGGGGAACGACTTTTATGGATTTGAAAAGCGAGAGAAGCACTACAAAAACCATAACTGGGGCGTTGGCTATCGTGGCATGGATTGGTCCAAAAATGGCTGGGAAGAAAAGATCTCGTTTCCGTCGTCGAGATCTGGAGCTGACGGGTTTTTTTTTTGTTTTTTTTAGAAAATAATATTTATGAAAGGAAGAATCCTATTAGCTGATATATAAATTAAATTCTACAATGATGTTTTCTAATACGAACTCCAATCCAGATCCAACGACTTTCGCCCTTAGCTAAATACCCCTATTCTGAACACAATGGGATATATTTCGTAAGCCAATTTGATTGTTACAGTCGGTTATTCTTCAAATTAAAGTATAAAACATTCAATATTTGATTTGAACGTACATTTCAATTTGTCGGGGCCACATACTGATCCCAAAAATTCCAAAAGATAAATCTAGCTATGTTTTGACGATACGGTCCCAACAAAACTAATTTTGTCAAATTCTGAGACCGTTTGAAAAATGGCCATTTTCTGGGGGATCCAATTTAGCTGAAATCAACCAAACGCACTTTACTTCGCCACGCTCACATATTAACTTCAAAATTTATGGAATTTGAAACCTAGCCATAATTCGAAATCCCGGATCCAACAAAAGTGGTTTCGTCGAATTTTGAGGTCGTTTGCAAAATGACTATTTTCACAGACTATATAAATTCTATAGCGACCTTTCTGAAAATTCATTTGGCCATAACTTTTGATTCCCGCTACGAAACTTCGATTTTTCAGTTTCGTTAGAAAGATATTCATAAACAGATTTAAATACTTTTTGTTTCACTAAAATCCGTTTTAATTTGCACCTGGTACAGTCAGCCAAAGTTTGAATTCAAATTTTGAAATTGCCGCGCCATTTCAGACCTTATTTATAATTAAAAATAATTATATTTATTTTCAAACATCGATTCAAACATATTTTTCGTCGTTATTATTTAAAATAATTTATTTTAAATATTTAAAATCCACTAAAATAGCCAAATTAAAAAATTTTAATCGGTTCAAATTTTCCGGGTTATTACAGTCTCCCCCACTTAAAATCTTTTCGTCCTCGAAAAGGAACGAAGTTGAAAGTTGTTCAATTAACCAACTCAACTTTCATTCTGGCTTCCATTCTTCAACCTTTCAGTTTGTACGAATTTGCTAATTCTTCAAAAATTTGGTTAACACCCTAAATTTCCGAAAAATTTCGCTATAACCTCCTTTGTACGGGGAAGGGTTTGGTAATTTATTGGGCCGTATTAGGTAACCAATAAATCCTAATAAGCATGCACATGTTTATAGTGATATATTCCGGTGTCCACAGGGGAGTGTGTATAGATCATAACTCCATAGAATAAATTCTCGTCACCCTATAAATGGTTTTTGTGCCTTAATGACCAGAGAGACGTGTTTATTGTCATCTCCAGACCCGTGTGGTTTTTTTTATTAATCTTACAATTTACCGTTACATTTTATATGGTCCATATCAGTCATCAGTTCAACCTGTAAAATATAGTCATCGCCATACAAGCCTCTCGCTCATATGGTAAATCTTCAACCTCGTCACACAAGCCCCAAATGCTTATGTGGTATATGATGAAGTATGCCTATCTTCAAGAAGTATGACATGTAGTGTAGTTCAAAATTAATTGTTACTATCCTATGGCGACGTTTATTATTACACACAGAACAACCAGCACTCCGCATCCAATGGCATTCACAGGAGTTGATATAATAATAAAATTGCGCATCCAACTCATTAAGGTTTACCTATTTGTCGGGCGCGCAAATAAATTCTTTACTTAACAGCTATTCCATCTACCTATTCAAACATACATAATGTACATGTATATATTCCTATCTTTTTTTAAATCAGTTCAATACGTGATTTAATCGAATAAATTTACCATCCATTCATTGATTAAATTAATTATCATTCTAATAATTTAATTAATCAAATCCTCAATCACACAACACAAACAACAATCAATTTGTTTTTAACTTTTCAAAAATACACTAATTAATTCATATACTCTTTTAAAATCACCCAGGCAATATAATTAAAAAGTTTACATTGTTGAACAATAGAATTCCTTCTTCTGTTTCTGCCACTCATTTTTCTATGTCTGCAAATGGCAGACAAAGTGTTAGGCCAACAGAAAAGGTAATTTAAAACATAGAGACATATACTTGAATGTAAATGTGTCTATTAGGGTGTATTTCATTCTTCTATACTCATATTAGCATATTACTGATCCTGTCTGTAATGAGTTATTCGTCCTAGAACACTACTGGTTCTATCTCTGATGAGTTCGTTAATATGTTATATTCCAGAACTAAGCTTAACCAAAGCTCTGATACCACGATGTGACGTCCCAAAACCCCATTTCGACGGTGGCAAGGGTAATCTTTGGAATATAACACATAAACAGATAACAGCAGAACAGAAATAATGAAATACACCAGATAATGTACAATAGAATACACTGGATAAACATAATCATCAGAGTTACATCGTATACAGGATCATACTTAGTACAAAATACAGTTCAGCTATTTATAAATGTCGACAGCGAAAAAACAAAACATAATATGCACAATAGGAGCTGAACAGCACAAAAAGAGATAAACGATAAAATCCATCTTCAGCTCCGGCTATCCAGAAAGAGCCAACTAAAACCTGAATACGAGGCTGCCCGTGTAGAAAAAGGGGCACCCGAGTTTGCAAGTGAAACAAACTACGAGTCAGTCATGGGACTGGTTTGAGAAATCTACTTAACATATTTTATAATATGGCCAATCACAGGACCACGCCGCTAACGCGGAACGGGTTTACTCCATTGGATTGCCAGTGCTTTAAAACATGTAAATCTTTTAAACATCGCAATGATTTTCATAAAAATGAAGCCATTATAAGACTCGGTTCCCATCACACAATGCAACGCAAACCGGAGGATAGGGTTTTACCTTATAATGGCCAAAATATGCTTGATACGAGCAAAACAAAAGCATTTGATATTATTACTAGTGTTTCTATGTTTCAAAAGCAATTTCAAATCATAAGTATCAGTCATAGATGACATTAATGCCTCATACCACTATGTCGCCATATATAGGTATACAATCAAAATCGCACGATGTCGTATTTGGAAATTGGATTTATGTCATGAACCAAGGCAAAAGATAGTCCTTTCCGAATTCGAGACTGTCTAGCCCGAGCCCCAGGCTACAGCCGCAACTGCACCTAGGAGCCACATGGTCGGTCCACAAGTAGCGGATTAAAATAAAACCCTGAACAATACGTCTCCCCGCACTTTGGGGCATAAATGAGCCAAATGACTGCATATCCGAGGCACCTCGCAATCCAACAGCCACACAGGTGAAAATAATATAAATGTCAGGGTTGGTAGGTCACTGACACCACCTTAGCTAGCAAGAGATGTATGTTCTCCCTAGATCCTCTCCCATCTCTGGTTTATACCGGGGTGTGAGGCTCGCGAATTAACGCTATACACAAAGCTTTGCCACACAGGCCGCGCTTTGATCATCTACCACAAGACTTTGCTTTTCAACAGAAGCCTTGATCATCTGCCACTTAGGCATGCCACACAGGTAATTCACTCCATGCGACTGATTTTAATCGATGTATAACCTCTGAGCTTGTACGTCTCAGAGAAGGGCGTTAAGCAAGAGAATAAATTCTCCGCCGCCAAATAGATATATATTTAATAGAGATCAGTCAGCACAGAACAAAATCCAATGTCAGACACACAGTCCATTTACAAGTTCGTTCTGGGTCTGAACGAAACCGGAGGCACTTTATACCTCGCATATCCATCGATCTCCAAGTACGTCGGGACGATCACCACTTATTATCTATATTTTGGGATGCCTCCCAATCAAGACATCAGTAATCATCCAACCGATGTGAAGATCTCCGGTCTTCAACCACCGTCTTCATCATTGACTTCTTATCGCTGATCAATTATTTGAAATGAGATTTAACTCGGCCTTTTCAAATAATTCACATATATTTAGAATTTAAATCAATTCATTTCAATGGTTAAATTATTTGATATCAATAATTTTGTTCTTAAATGTAATTTTCACGTCAAACACATTCAACCATCAAATAACCAATAAACCGGGTAAATTCGGTTTATTTCTATTCCATATCATTTATAATATTTTACAACTATTTATCGCTATTTTTATTCATTCAAAAATAGCCAATTCATTCAAACGATGCTTCAGGCCATAACGCGGCCGTGGCGCTGTTTTTCTTCAGATTTGATTTACACACATCTGAAAATCTAACCATTGGATCTTCACATATCATTAGACAGATCTTTTTCAAAACGAATCTAACAGATTCAGTTTTGGGAAAATTCGACGGTCGGATCTCTCGGTACAATCGTTTGAAGTTACGATTTCAAAATACGAACTGCAGTGTCGTTATTCGGTTTAATTAAATTATATATATATATATATATATATTAATATAATCGATTCGGGCGCTGTTTTTCTTCAGATTTGAATTAAACATTCCAGACTATCCAACCGTTGGATCTTTACAAAGTGGGTGTCGTTGAAAAGATATTTACAAAGCGAACCCAACGGTTTTGGTTTCAGGAAAATCCGATGGTTGGATCTCCCGCACTAATCGTTTGAAATCACGGTTTCAAAATACAAACTGCATCTTCGTTATTCGATTTATTTTAATTATATTTATATATGTATATATAAATATAATCCATTCTTTGACTTCAAAACCATATTCACTTCATATATTTGATAAAAATGATATTTTTATCTAGCAGATATTTATTTCAACATATCACTATTTTTAACAATTCATATATTTAACAAAAATGTGATTTTTATTGTAAAACAATTTATTTCAAAACATGATTAGTTTATATAGTCTATACTTAAGTAAAAATGTTGTCTTTGGTGTTAAAACAATTTATTTAAAATACTAATATTTTATATAGTCAAGATATATGATAAAAATGTTATTTTTATCTTTCAAAGAATTTATTCAACACATGAATTTCTATTCAACACATGAATTTTTTTCAACACATGAATATAGTTTCAACACATGAATATAGTTTATATATATAATAAAAATGTGATTTTTATTGTTAAAACAATTTATTTAAAACACGAATAATTTATAAAGTCTAAATATATAATAAAAATTTTATTTTTATCTTTCAATGAATTTATTCAACACATGAATTTCTATTCAATACATGAATTTCTATTCAACACATGAATATAGTTTCAACACATGAATATAGTTTATATATAATAAAAATATGATTTTTATTGTTAAAACAATTTATTTAAAACACGAATAATTTATATAGTCTAAATATATGATAAAAATGTTATTTTTATCTTTCAAAGAATTCATTCAACACATGAATTTCTATTCAACACATGAATATAGTTTCAACACATGAATATAGTTTATATATGTGATAAAAATGTTATTTTTATCTTTCAAAGAATTTATTCAACAAATGAATTTCTATTCAACACATAATTTCTATTCAACACATGAATATGGTTTCAACACATGAAAATAATTCTAACACATGAATATTATTGAAAATTTTGGCAGCATAACGGCAGGGTAGTTAAAACCAGCACCGTCCCGAATACGACTTCTCGCTCTACCTTAAAGCCTCGCAGCTTTGGACAATGGGGATTTTCAATACCTAGTTCGTACGTAGACGAATTTTCCCATATACTAATCCTATTATGATTTCAACCACAATCAATCATTTCAAATCTGATATTCCCCAAATTTTCACATTAACCAATAATCCAAACAATATCACAAACAATACATGGTATATGGACGAGGGAAGTATATATATATATATATATATATATACGTATATTACTACATTTCAATTTCATTTCAATATCATTTCAATTTATTTCAATGCATATATCATTTTTACAGCGTATATATAACTTATACATCGAAGATACAACTTATACAACGCTTATACATGAGGTGTACAACGCTTATAAAACTCATACATCAACCATATAATTTATACATCATTGTCCCCATATCGTTTATAATTCAGAAATCTCACATTGGGTTCCACTCCTCCAAAAATTGTAGAAGGCTAAAAAAAATATCCGATCGCTTCTAGAATGTAGTAGACGTCCGCACGAGTCCACTATCCCTTATTTCACTGGATTCCAACTACAAACGAAAAAGATATGATTTTTTGAAGTTTGTAATGCTTTTAAGTGTTATATTCAGTTCAAAATAATCAAACCCGTTACCTTCAGCAGAGGTTCGAATTTATGTTTTGATTTTCTGGTAATTCCGATCAGCATTGCGTCGATCGAAGGGTACCACCGTGGAGAGCTTGGAGAGGCGCACGTGCGCCAGGAAGGGGGCCCACTTCGGTGGTCGGAGCTGCTCACGGCGGCTATCCAAAGTCTGGCACTTCGGAGGCGCGATTCTCGGGGGTGACGCGATGATAGGGGGAACGACTTATATGGATTTGAAAAGCGAGAGAAGCACTACAAAAACCATAACTGGGGCGTTGGCTATCATGGCGTGGATTGGTCGGAAAATGGCTGAGAAGAAAAGATCTCGTTTCCGTCATCGAGATCTGGAGCTGACGTGTTTTTTTTTTGTTTTTTTTATAAAATAATATTTATGAAAGGAAGAATCCTATTGGCTGATATATAAATTAAATTCTAAAATGATGTTTTCTAATATGAACTCCAATCCAGACCCAACGACTGTCGCCACAAGCTAAATACCCCTATTCCGAACACAATGGGATATGTTTCGTAAGCCAATTTGATTGTTACAGTCAGTTATTCTTCAAATTAAAGTATAAAACTTTCAATATTTGATTTGAACGTACATTTCAATTTGTCGGGGTCACATACTGATCCCAAAAATTCCAAAAAAATAAATCGAGCTATGTTTAGATGATACGGTCCCAACAAAACTAATTTCGTCGAATTCTGAGACCGTTTGAAAAATGGCCATTTTCTGAGCGATCCAATTTAGCTGAAATCAACCAAACACACATTCCTTCGCCATGCTCACATATTAACTTAAAAAATTATGGAATTTGAAACCTAGCCGTAATTCGACTTCCCAGATCCAACAAAAGTGGTTTCGTCGAATTTTGAGGTCATTTGCAAAATGGCTATTTTCACGGGCTACATAAATTCTATAGCGACCTTTCTGAAAATTCATTTGGCCATAACTTTTGATTCCCGCTACGAAACTTCGATTTTTCAGTTTCGTTAGAAAGATATTCATAAACAGATTTAAATACTTTTTGTTTCACTAAAATCTGTTTTAATTTTCACCTGGTATAGTCAGCCAAAGTTTGAATTCAAATTTTGAAATTGTCGCGCCATTTCAGACCTTGTTTATAATTAAAAATAATTATATTTATTTTCAAACGTCGATTCAAACATATTTTTCGTCGTTATTATTTAAAATAATTTTTTTAAAATAATTAAAATCCACTAAAATAGCCAAATTAAAATTTTTAAATCAGTTCATATTTTCCGGGTTGTTACAATCTTCCCCACTTAAAATCTTTTCGTCCTCGAAAAGGAATGAAGTTGAAAGTTGTTCAATTAACCAACTCAACTTTCATTCTGGCTTCCATTCTTCAACCTTTCAGTTTGTACGAATTTTCTAATTCTTCAAAAATTTGGTTAACACCCTAAATTTTCGAAAAATTTCGCTATAACCTCCTTTGTATGGCGAGGGGTTTGGAAATTTATAGGGTCGTATTAGGTGACCAATAAATCCTAATAAGCATGCACATATTTATAGTGATATATTCCGGTGTCCACAGGGGAGTGTGTATAGATCATAACTCCAGAGAATAAATTCTCGTCACCCTATAAATGGTTTTTGTGCCTTAATGACCAGAGACACGTGTTTATTGTCATCTCCAGACCCATGTGGGGTTTTTTATTAATCTTGCAATTTACCATTATATTTTATATGGTCCATATCAGTCATCAGTTCAACCTGTAAAATATAGTCATCGTCATACAAGCCTCTCGCTCATATGGTAAATCTTCAACCTCGTCACACAAGCCCCAAATGCTTATGTGGTATATGATGAAGTATGCCTATCTTCAAGAAGTATGACATGTAGTGTAGTTCAAAATTAATTGTTACTATCCTATGGCGACGTTTATTATTACACACAGAACAACCAGCACTCAGCATCCAATGGCATTCACAGGAGTTGATATAATAATAAAATTGCGCATCCAACTCATTAAGGTTTACCTATTTGTCGGGCACGCAAATAAATTCTTTACTTAACAGCTAATCCATTTACCTGTTCAAACATACATAATGTACATGTATATATTCCTATCTATTTTTAAATCAGTTCAATACGTGATTTAATCGAATAAATTTACCATCCATTCATTGATTAAATTAATTATCATTCTAATAATTTAATTTATCAAATCCACAATCACACAACACAAACAACAATCAATCTGTTTTAACATTTCAAAAAACACTAATTAATTCATATACTCTTTTAAAATCACCCAGGCTATATAATTAAAAAGTTTACATTGTTGAACAATAGAATTCCTTCTTCTGTTTCTGCCACTCATTTTTCTATGTCTGCAAATGGCAGACAAAGTATTAGGCCAACAGAAAAGGTAATTTAAAACATAGAGACATATACTTGAATGTAAATGTGTCTATTAGGGTGTATTTCATTCTGCTATATTCATATTAGCATATTACTGGTCCTATCTGTAATGAGTCATTCGTCCTAGAACACTACTGGTTCTATCTCTGACGAGTTCGTTAATATGTTATATTCCAGAACTAAGCTTAACCAAAGCTCTGATACCACGTTGTGACGTCCCCAAAGCCCCATTTCGACAGTGGCAAGGGTATTCTTTGGAATATAACACATAAACAGATAACAGCAGAACATAAATAATGAAATACACTAGATAATGTACAATAGAATACACTGGATAAACATAATCATCAGAGTTACATAGTATACAGGATCATACTTAGTACAAAATACAGTTCAGCTATATATAAATATCTACAGTGGAAAAACCAAACATAATATGCACAATAGGAGCTGAACAGCATAAAAAGAGATAAACGATAAAATCCATCTTCAGCTCTGGCTATCCAGAAAGAGCCAGCTAAAACCTGAATACAAGGCTGCCTGTGTAGAAAAAGGGGTACCCGAGTTCGCAAGTGAAACAAACTACGAGTCAGTCATGGGACTGATATGAGAAATCTACTTAACATATTTTATAATATGGGCAATCACAGGACCACGCCGCTAACGCGGAACGGGTTTACTCCATTGGATTGCCAGTGCTTTAAAACATGTAAATCTTTTAAACATCGCAATGCTTTTTATAAAAATGAAGCCATTATAAGACTCAGTATCCATCACACAATGCAACGCAAACCGGAGGATAGAGTTTTACCTTATAATGGCCAAAATATGCTTGATATGAGCAAAACAAAAGCATTTTATATTATTACTAGTGTTTATATGTTTCAAAAACAATTTCAAATCGTAAGTATCAGTCATAGATGACATTAATGCCCCATACCACTATGTCGCCATATATAGGTATACAATCAAAACCGCACGAAGTCGTATTTGGAAATTGGATTTCCGTCATGAACCAAGGCAAAAGATAGTCCTTTCCGAATTCAAGACTGTCTAGCCCGAGCCTCAGGCTACAGCCGCAACTGCACCTAGGAGCCACAGGGTAGGTCCACAAGTAGCGGATTAAAATAAATCCCTGAACAATACGTCTTCCCGCACTTTGGGGCGTAAATGAGCCAAATGACTCCATATCTGAGGCGCCTCGCAATCCAACAGCCATACAGGTGAAAATAATATAAATGTCAGGGTTGGTTGGTCACTGACACCACCCTTGCTAGAAAGAGACGCATGTTCTCCCTAGATCCTCTCCCGTTTCTGGTTCATACCGGGGTGTGAGGCTCGCGAATTAACACTATACACAAAGCTATGCCACACAGGCCGCGCTTTGATAATCAACCACAAGACTTTGCTTTTCAACAGAAGCCTTGATCATCTGCTACTTAGGCATGCCACACAGGTAATTCACTCCATGCGACTGATTTTTATCGATACATAACCTCTGAGCTCGTACGTCTCAGAGAAGGGCGTTAAGCAAGAGAATAAATTCTCCGCCGCCATACAGATATATATTTAATAGAGATCAGTCAGCACAAAACAAAATCCAATGTCAGACACACAGTCCATTTACAAGTTCGTTATGGGTCTGAACGAAACCGGAGGCACTTTATACCTCGCATATCCATCGATCTCCAAGTACGTCTGGACGATCACCACTTATTATCTATATTTTGGGATGCCTCCCAATCAAAACATCAGTAATCATCCAACCAATGTGAAGATCTGCGGTCTTCAACCACCGTCTTCATCATCGACTTCTTATCGCCGATCAATTGTTTGAAATGAGATTTAACTCGGCCTTTTCAAATAATTCACGTATATTTAGAACTTAAATCAATTCATTTCAATGGTTAAATTATTCGACATCAATAATTCTATTCTTAAATGTAATTTTCACGTCAAACACATTCAACCATCAAATATCCAATAAACCGGGTAAATTCGATTTATTTCCATTCCACATCATTTATAATATTTTATAACGATTTATCGCTATTTTTATTCATTTAAAAATAGGCAATTCATTCAAACGACGCTTCAGGCCATAACGCGGCCGTGGTGCTGTTTTTCTTAAGATTTGATTTACACACATCTGAAAATCTAACTGTTGGATCTTCACAAATTTTATATCATTAGACAGATCTTTTCAAAACGAATCCAACGGTTTCAGTTTTGGGAAAATCCGACGGTCGGATCTCCCGGTACAATCGTTAGAAGTTACGATTTCAAGATACGAACTGCAGCGTCGTTATTTGGTTTAATTTAATTATATATATATATATTATCGATTATGGCGTTGTTTTTCTTCAGATTTGAATTAAACATTCCAGACTATCCAACCGTTGGATCTTTACAAAGTGGGTGTCGTTGGAAAGATATTTACAAAGCGAACCCAACGGTTTTGGTTTCAGGAAAATCCGACGGTTAGATCTCCCGCACTAATCGTTTGAAATCACGGTTTCAAAATACAAACTGCAGCTTCGTTATTCGATTTATTTTAATTATATTTACATATGTATATATAAATATAATCCATTCTTCGACTTCAAAACCATATTCACTTCTTATATTTGATAAAAATGATATTTTTATCCAGTAGATATTTATTTCAACATATCACTATTTTTAACAATTCATATATTTAACAAAAATGTGATTTTTATTGCAAAACAATTTATTTCAAAGCACGATTAGTTTATATAGTCTATACTTAAGAAAAAATGTTGTCTTTGGTGTTAAAACAATTTATTTAAAATACTAATATTTTATATAGTCTAAATATATGATAAAAATGTTATTTTTATCTTTCAAAGAATTTATTCAACACATGAATTTCTATTCGACACATGAATTTCTATTCAACACATGAATATAGTTTATATATAATAAAAACGTGATTTTTATTGTTAAAACAATTTATTTAAAACACGAATAATTTATATAGTCTAAATATATGATAAAAATATTAATTTTAAATTTCAAAGAATTTATTCAACACATGAATTTCTATTTAACACATGAATTTCTATTCAACACATGAATATAGTTTCAACAAATGGATATAGTTTATATATAATAAAAATGTGATTTTTATTGTTAAAACAATTTATTTAAAACACGAATAATTTATATAGTCTAAATATATGATAAAAATGTTATTTTTATCTTTTAAAGAATTTATTCAACACATGAATTTCTATTCAACACACGAATATAGTTTCAACACATGAATATAGTTTATATATGTGATAAAAATGTTATTTTTATCTTTCAAAGAATTTATTCAACACACAAATTTCTATTCAACACATGAAAATAATTCTAACACATGAATATTATTGAAAATTTCGGCAGCATAACGGCAGGTTAGTTAAAACCGGCACCGTCCCGAGTACGGCTCATCGCTCTACCTTAAAGCCTTGCAGCTTTTGACACTGGGGATTTTCAGTATCTAGTTCGTACGCAGATGAATTTTCACATATACTTATCCTATTGGGATTTCAACCATAATCAATCATTTCAAATCAACCATTCATGATATTCACCAAATTTTCTCATCAACCAATAATCCAAAAAATATCACAAACAACATATATCGTACATGGTCTGTGGACGAGGGGAGTATATATATATATATATATATATATACACACACACGTATATAACTCTATTTCGATTTCATTTCAATTTATTTCAACGCATATATCATTTTTACAATGCATATATAACTTATGCATTGAAGATACAACTTATACAACGCTTATACATGAGGTGTACAATGCTTGTATAACTCATACATCGACTATATAATTTATACATCGTTGTTTCAATATCATTTATAATTCAGAAATCTCACATTGGGTTCCACTCCTCCAAAAATTGTAGAAGGCTTAGAAAAATATCCGGTCTCTTCTAGAATGTAGAAGACGTCCGCACGAGTCCACTGTCTCTTGTTTCACTAGATTCCAACCATAAACAAAAAAAGATACGATTTTTAGAAGTTTGTAACGCTTTTAAGTGTTATATTCAGTTCAAAATAATCAAACCCATTACCTTCAACTGAGGTTCGAATTTAGATTTTGATTTTCTGGCAAATCCGTTCAGCGTTGCGTCGATTGAAGGGTACCACCGTGGAGAGCTTGGAGAGGCGCACGTGGGCCAGGAAGGGGGCACACTTCGGTGGCCGGAGCTGCTCACAGCGGCGATCCAAAGTCTGGCACTTCGGAGGCGCGATTCTCGGTGGTGGCGCGACGATTGGGGGAGCGGCTTATATGGATTTGAAGAGCGAGAGAAGCACTACAAAAAACATAACTGGGGCATTGGCTATCGTGGCGTGGATTGGTCGAAAAATGGCTGGAAAGAAAAGAGCTCGTTTCCGTCGTCGAGATCTGGAGCTGACGGGTTTTTTTTAATTTTTTTTAGAAAAAAATATTTATGAAAGGAAGAATCCTATTGGCTGATATATAAATTAAATTCTAAAATGATGTTTTCTAATACGAACTCCAATCCAGACCCAACAACTGTCGCCCCTAGCTAAATACCCCTATTTCGAACAATGGGCTATGTTTCGTAAGCCAATTTGATTGTTACAGTCAGTTATTCTTCAAATTAAAGTATAAAACATTCAATATTTGATTTGAACATACATTTCAATTTGCCAGGGCAACATGTTGATCCCAAAAATTCCAGAAAAATAAATCTAGCTATGTTTTGACGATACGGTCCCAATAAAACTAGTTTCATCGAATTCTAAGACTGTTTGAAAAATGGTCATTTTCTAGGCGATTCAATTTTGCTGAAATCAACCAAACACACTTTCCTTCGCCACGCTCACATATTAACTTCAAAAATTATGGAATTTGAAACCTTGCTATAATTCGACATCTCGGATCCAACAAATGTGGTTTCGTTGAATTCTGAGGTCGTTTGCAAAATGGCTATTTTCATAGGCTATATAAATTCTATAGCGACCTTTCTGAAAATTCATTTGGCCATAACATTTGATTCCCGCTAGAAACTTCGATTTTTCAAATTCGTTAGAAAGATATTCATAAACAGATTTAAATATTTTTGGTTTCACTAAAATCCGTTTTAATTTGCACCCGGTACAGTCGGTCAAAGTTTGAATTCAAATTTTGAAACTACCGCGCCATTTCAGGCCTTGTTTATAATTAAAAATAATTATATTTATTTTCAAACGTCGATTCAAACATACTTTTCGTCGTTATTATTTAAAATAATTTATTTTAAATATTTAAAATCCACTAAAATAGCCAAATTAAATTTTTTACATCGGTTCAGATTTTCCGGGTTGTTACAATCTCCCCACTTAAAATCTTTTCGTCCTCGAAAAGGAACGAAGTTGAAAGTTGTTCAATTAACCAACTCAACTTTCATTCTGGCTTCCATTCTTCAACCTTTCAGTTTCTATGAATTTTCTAATTCTTCAAAAATTTGGCTAACACCCTAAATTTTCGAAAAATTTCGCCATAACCTCCTTTGTACATGGAGGGATTTGAAAATTTATTGGGCCGTATTAGGTACCCATTTGTTGGCTAGCTTTTTGATCAAGCCATCCTGGTTCACATATAAGAAGAAAATGCAAAGTTATACTCCCCTAGTTCACAAAAGTTCGATCGTGGTCAGACCATCCTCTGCGGATCGCGACATCCTCCTCGTTTCGCTGTGCCCTAGAGCGATCCGACCTCTTCCCTGCGATGCGATCCAGTCCCAGAAGACACAGCGAAGCCCCTGACTAAGTCATTCACGATCCGAGAATACAGGATCTCGCGACACCTATCCACAACTGTTATATTGACCAATTCTCCATTAAGATACGAAACAATACGAGGTCCTCGGAATGTATGCCACGTATGACCGCGATCCGCCTAAAGAAATCAGCTATAAATATCCCAGAACTTGGCATTTTTGGGGATCCTTCTGGAAATTGAGAGATCTGACTCCATCATTATCATATCTTCATTGTTTTTACTTAGACTTACCCTAAAATTATTGAGAGAATCATAATTTTTAGGGTGAGATTGAGTGAAACCATTTGATTGTACTTGCATTCAGCATATAATCAACTACATATAAAGTGGATGTAGGCTCGTTAACGCCGATTGTTATAATTCTTCGTAGATCAGAACAGCTTTGGTTTTAGACCCAATTTTGGATCTAACATTTTGGTGCTTTCACTGAGAACGAATTTTTAGCACATTGGATTGTTGTTCCGTTGTTTGGATACTCAAGTCCGAAGAAAACAGTCCAAAACCCCACTATTTCAGTTTTTGAAGATTCCAGCGCAATTCAGATATCATGGATGGAAAGAAGTCTATGGAAGTACGAGCTTCGCAGGCGAACGAAACTGAAAATGAAGCAATTGAAGAAAGTGTAAACGAGCAGCCCGAGGAGGAGGTCACGGATCGCCGAGAGGAAGGGGCGAACTGATCCGTTGAGGGGATCGTGACCCAACCAGCTGAAGGAGTTGCCACACGCTCCTATGACCATGTCTCGAACCGTCCTCATAACGTCTTCGCGATCCGATCCCAGGGGGGCGCTCCGAGCCATCGAGGTAAGGATCCCGCGATCCAAAAAGACAAGCAGACTACGACCCGACCCGGAAAGGAGGTTATGGCTCGATCCTCCCGTGCTGGTACATCTGCTCGACCTGGCACAAGATCTTTACGTATAAGAGAGAATATTGGCGACCAGTTTGACCCTTCTGCCCCGGCTACTTAAGGGATCTCTCTCGCATTATTGACATGTGGGAAATATTATTTGACGAGTTAGCTGCTCAGCGGCAAGAGAGTTTAGTATTGCGACAGAATCTGACTGCTATGGACAGGCGAATTGATGACCTCATAAGGCAGAGGGTTTCTTCACCAACCCGTCTTCCTTCCCCGGAACACACGTCCTCGTCTGAGGAGCCCCGAAGAAACCGACGTTGGCCTCTGCTAGAAAGAGCTGAGAACATAGAGCAACTCCGATCTCGGGAAGAAGAAGTTCTCAACTAGGAAACTAACAATCATAACTTGAATGAACCCGCTTTACCGCTGAGAAATGGAAACGTGGTTGACCCCGCTCAGAATCGACCTAATCCCCCCGCTCGTCGCCTAGTTGACCTCGGCAACAGGGGGCAAGGAAGCTCCGCCTGAATCCCAGACTTTATAGCTGCACGTCAAAGAAATGCTGAAGAAGCCCATCGGGCAAGAAGTGTTGATCCTGAGTCCACTTTGACCCGGGCAGATGTTGAAGCAATGATCAGGGAAAACATAATAGCTATCCGAGGGTATAGGGATGAAGATTGGGGCATAGATCGTAGTCATACGCCTTTTACCGATGATATATTGGAGGTCACATTCCCGAGACGTTTTAATATGCCAACAATGAATCGCTATGCGGGCAAATCTGACCCAATCCAGCATTTGATGCGATACTCCTGGTCCATGAACGTCGCCGCAGCAACAGACGAGATAAAGTGTAAGGCATTCCCTATATTTCTGGAAGATATGGCATTAGTTTGGTTTACCTGCTTGCCAGCCCGGTCAATATCCAGTTTCAGGGAATTGAGTGAGAAGTTCGTGAACCAATTCTGCCTTCACGCTCAGAGATCTAAGAATGTGACTGAGCTGTCACTTATTAAGCAACGACCAGACGAAAGCTTGAGATCGTACTTGGGTCGTTTTAATTTAGCAGTCACAGAAGTTAAAGATCTGCATGAGCAAACTGTGTTAATGGCCTTAATTGACGGTGTCGATAAGGATACCGAGTTTGGAAGATATTTAGCCGGCTAACCACCCCTGACTAGAGAAATATTTTATGAAAAAGCTAATGTCTATTTACGACATGAAGAGATATATGCTAATCGAAAACGGAAGGCTACCAATAAGGAAGATATTCAAAGCAATGTGGCCATCAAGCAGACAGGAGATAGCTCAGGAAAGGTTGAAGTCAATGTTGGAATAAAAATCAAGGAAATGGTCGCCAACCGGGAAACAATAATAGCAATAATCGGAAGAGAAACCGAGGAAATGATTCTCAGAGAAGATCTCGACCCAGGCCATTTGAGAGTTTCACACCGTTAAATGATACATTGGAAAATATCTTCCTGGATACCTATAATGTCCTTCCATATAAAAGGCCTCCCCCGAGAGAGTCGACAGACAAAGAGTGTGAAACCGGAAAGTTCTGTCTATTTCACCAAATCCATGGTCATTCCACAAATGAATGCCGTCATCTGAGAACTGGTCGATAGGCTTCTCCGAGAAGAAAAACTCGATGAGTACAGGGTCACACCCAGAGACAGGGGGCAAGCCGCATATGTCCCAAACCAAAATCAAAACCAGAATCAGAATCAGAGCCAGCCTACTCCCCAGCTGACTGCTCAGAAAAAGGGGAAGAACATTGCCATTAACACCATAGTAGGAGGGCTTCATCTGGCCCGACATAGCTTTAGGGCAATGGACCAGTATGTCAATGCAGCTAAACAACCCCTCCTGGCAGGAGAAGGCAGTAACGCTGAGGACATTGCTCCAGCCAAACAACATAAGACAATGACCGATGACATCATACTTCATGACAGGGATAGCGTCGGCGTTCACTCCCCAACCGAAGATCCATTAGTAATCGCAGCCGCAATTGGTCCAGCCATAGTCCATAAAGTTCTGGTAGATAACGGAAGCTCGGTCAACATTTTGTTTAAGAAAACGTTCGACCAAATGAAACTTGAGCCGAAGGACTTAAAACCATGCGAAGGGTGGATACGTGGATTCAATGGAGCCTCCACTACTCCAATGGGATATGTAGAGTTGTCGGTAACCCTTGGGGAAGGGGAGCGCCAGAGAGTAAGAATCCTTCCTTTTGTGGTTCTGCATGTCGAATCCCCATATAATGCATTTCTAGGCCGACCAGCCCTAGCAAAGTTCAGAGCTTGTATAGCCCCTTGGTGTTTATTAATGAAGTTCCCAACTGAAGCTGGTATAGGTACAATAAGAGGAGATCAAGTTGTGGCTCGAGCATGCTACATTGCAGAGTTGAAGATGCTCCATAAAGGAAAAGATGTAGAAACCAAAGGCGCTTCCTTCCGGCAAGGGAGGAAACGTTATAGCAACTAAAGAAAATAACCATGGGAGAGTCACCCAGAGAACTGCCCGAGGACATAGATCCCAGAGAGGACGAAGAGCCTGGGGGCAGAATGGCGACTCCTAATGAAACAACTGTGGATATTCCAAATGATGATGGAGACCCAGAGAAGGTCCTCAAGATTAGATCCCAGTTAGACCCTATTCGAGCCGGAGAGCTAACAGATTTTTTGAAAGACAATTTAGATGTATTCGATTGGACCCACTCGGACATGTGTGGGATATCCCCTTCGATCATGAGTCATTCGCTAAGCATCAACCCGAAGCATCCTCCTGTCAAATAGAAAAGGCGAATGCTTGGCCCGGAGAGGTCGGCTGCTTTGAAAGAGGAAGTTGAGAAATTGAGAAGTAATGGGTTCATCAGAGACTCAACATATCCAGATTGGATTTCCAACCCAATCTTGATAAAAAAAGGCCAATGGAAAGTGGCGCACCTGTATTGATTTCTCGGACCTGAATAAAGCTTGCCCAAAGGACAGTTTTCCGTTGCCAAGAATTGACCAGCTGGTGGATTCGACAACTGGCCATGAACTCCTCTCTTTCATGGATGCTTATTCGGGGTACAATCAGATCCCTATGCACGTCCCCGATCAAGAACATACAAGCTTCATTACAGATTTAGGATTGTATTGCTATGTAGTGATGCCTTTTGGCTTGGAAAACGCCGGTGCTACATATCAGCGATTGGTTAATAGGATGTTTTATAACCAGATTGGGAAGACGATGGAGGTGTATGTCGATGACATGTTAGTGAAATCCAAACAATCATCCGACCATACTTCCGATTTATTAGAAATGTTTGAAATTCTCCGCAAGTATGGAATGAAATTGAACCCTTTGAAATGTTCATTTGGGTTAGCATCGGGAATTTTTTTAGGGTTTATCGTCAATTCGCGTGGGATCGAGATTAACCCAGATCAGATCACAACAATCCGGAATATTCAGAAACCTAGACAGATTAAAGATGTGCAAAGCCTCGCAGGGAAAGTAGCAGCATTGAGTAGATTTATCTCCAAAGCTACAGATAAATGTATCCCCTTTTTTGAATTAATAAAGCGAGGAAAGCGCAACTTTGAATGGACCCCTGATTGTGTTGAAGCATTTCAGAATCTCCTGAATCATTTAGAAAAACCCCCGATTTTGTCTAAACCCGTAGATCATGAAGAATTATTCGTATATTTGGTGGTGTCATCCAATGCGGTCAGTTCGGCTTTGGTTAGAGAAGAGGATAAGGTGCAAAGACCAGTATATTATGTTAGTAAGAAGTTGGCGACAGCTGAACGAGATTATCCAAGGATAGAAAAGCTTGTGTACAGTTTGTTGATTACATCGAGGAAGCTTCGCCACTATTTTCAAGCTCACCCGATTACTATATACATTGATCACCCGTTAGGACAAGTTCTTCAAAGGCCAGAGACTTCGGGATGATTACTTAAGTGGAACATTGAACTAAGTCAGTTCGATTTGAATTTTCAACCCCGGCGATCAATAAGGGGGCAAGTGCTGGCAGACTTCATAGCAGAGTTTACCATCCCAGAAGATGACACAATGAGCGAAGAAGTCTATCCGCCAAGGCTACTCCTGGACCCCAGTGCCTGGAAGTTGTTCACTGACGGAGCAAAGAACGATAGACGATCTGGTGCCGGAGTGGTGCTCGAAACTCCAGAACAACGGCCGATATACTATGCTCTCAGATTGGAGTTCCGCGCCACTAACAACAACTCAGAATACGAAGCCCTGATTTCTGGTTTGAAACTAGCAAAGGAGTTGAAGATTACGAAGTTAGACATCTTTTGCGACTCCAAAATAGTTGTGAACTAGGTCATAGGAAAATTCCAGGCCAAAAGTCCTAGGCTGATATCATATTTAGAAAAAGTGAAAAAGTTGCTGGGTGGTTTTGACCATCACACCATATCCCACATTCCTCGAATAGAGAACCAAAAAGCAGATAAATTGGCTAAAATGGCCAGTTCTGATAGTCCTGAAAATACAGAATTGGTCCCGATGGAAGTCTTACAGTCACCTAGTATAGATCAGATGGAAGTTGATCTGGTACTAGATGTTGAACCTGAAAGGGAGTCGTGGATGACCCCTTTGAAGAATTTCCTAATGTGTGGAACACTCCCTG
This sequence comes from Allium sativum, assembly GCA_030737875.1. Classification (NCBI taxonomy): domain Eukaryota; kingdom Viridiplantae; phylum Streptophyta; class Magnoliopsida; order Asparagales; family Amaryllidaceae; genus Allium; species Allium sativum. Next base: position 26,429 of record JASFAX010002524.1, read on the forward strand.
CGAAGAAAAGTGAGAGGCGTGCAATAATTCGGAAGGCCTCTCGGTACGTGTTGCAAGAGGGAGTCCTGTATAGACAAGGATTTTCGATGCCCCTCCTCCGGTGTATTGCCCACAGCGGTATTCAACGCGTATTGCAAGAAGTACATGAGGGCGATTGTGGAGATCACACGGGAGACCAAACATTAGCAAACAAAATAATACGATATGGTTATTTCTGGCCAACCGTAAATAAGGATGCGGCCAAATACGCGCGACGTTGTGACGCCTGCCAGAGATTTTCTAAGATCCATAGGGCCCCTTCAAGCCAGCTGAAGATGGTGACGAGTCTGTGTCCTTTCACTATGTGGGGAATCGATATCATTGGAAGTCTCCCTATAGCGAAAGGCGGAGCAAAATTCGCTATCGTGGCCGTGGATTATTTTACCAAATGGGTAGAAGCAGAACCATTAACCACAATAACAACCAAGCGAGTAATTAGCTTTGTTGTTAGAAACATTATATGACGATTTGGAATCCCAAGAATCATCATAACGGATAATGGAACTCAGTTTGACAGCACCGAATTCATAGATTTTTGCCAGAAATACCACATCGAGAAAAGGTACACCTCCGTGGCATATCCACAGGCAAACGGCCAAGTGGAGGCCGCAAATAATACGATTAAATCTATCCTGAAGAAGAGATTGAACCGGGCCAAAGCCATGTGGGTCGATGAATTGCCCTTGGCATTATGGGCTTATAGAACGACCTATAAATCGGTAACGGGCCATACACCATTTCCCCTCGCCTTTGGAACTGAAGCGGTCATCCTGGTCGAGTTATAAGTACCTTCTCACCGAGTCACCTATTATGACCCGATGACCAACAATGAGTTGCTCCTTGAATCCTTGGACATGATCGAAGAGAAGAGGGGCGAAGTCGATTTACGTGCCTTAAGACATAAGCAGCAGATAGCTCAATATTACAATAAGAAAGTCCGAGCACGAACCTTTGAACCCGGAGACTTGGTTCTAAAACGTATCTTCCCATGCTCAGAGCATATGGGTCCGAAATGGGAAGGACCATATTCCACCCTGCGAAGACTTGATAATGGAACCTTCAAGCTAGCAACCATAGATGGAGATGAAATCCCCAGAGTGTGGAATGCCTAGCATTTGCGGCCTTACCTGACGTAAAATCGTCAATTTCATTCTTTTGTTTTTAGGACCATGTAAAATGGAACGACTTTCCTAGAATAGTCTGGTTACTTGAGCAAAAGATTATAAAGTGGACGTAGGTCATGATTCGACCGAACCACTATAAAATATCGTGTGTCATTTACCTTTACTGCACCATTATCTATTTGCTTTATCTCGATTAATATAAATTATTGTTGTTTTTTGAGTCTGTCACAGATTATGCAGAAACATTGGAACATCCAATGCAGCATTTTGCCACGAGGTGAAAGAGGAACCATAATCGAGGACCACAAGGTGCGGAAAAGTAAATCACTCCACGACCAAACTCTAACTCCCCAGAATCAGGAGAGAGTATAAAGGACGCAAAGATGACGTCCGCAAGGCATGAAGATGCACCATGATAAAACCGCCTTGCCACCACTCTAATCCGCTGAAGGATCGAGAGAGTATAAAGGCGCCAGAGATTTAGCTCCCCCAGAATTTCTGCCCCGCTGAAGGATCGGAGAGCAGACCTAGAACGAGCTCGAACTCTAACCCGCTGAAGGATCGGGAGAGTATAAAATTGTTAGAAATTTAGCGCTCAAAAAATCTTTACCCCCCACCTTTCATAGGGGGCAACACACATGACTCTAATCAATCATTAATAAGCCCTGGCCAGGCATCATATTAAATGATTGATTGGGGGCATATACACGCACACGCACATCACATCTCTGCACAGAAATTTTAAAATTTTGCTAATGCGATTCATGAATTAATTTTCGATTAGTTATGGTTTAAATATTCGTGGCTAATGTAGTAAATTAAAATTGCAGGTTCACAGGTTTAGTTCTCCTTTTAATGTGACTAATTTGTCCTGAAGGGAAACTCTTGTTCGTATCACGACAAGGATGAAAGTCAAGGTCGACCAAGACGAATCATCCCCCATGTCGTTATGTTGGCTACTCAGGAAGTTGCACAGAGATGTAAGGAAATTGGAATCACTGCATTGCATATTAATTTAAAGGCAACAAAAATCAATTTTTATTTACTAAGATGAAGGGATATAAGATATGATAGCTAAACAAAAGTAAGGGCCATTCCCACAATTACAATTTCTGGCCAGTGGAAAGCCTAAAAATCCTAAGAACAAAATATGAACTAATATCTGCATCCTACTCATGCTTGGGGGGCTATTTTGGCTTCTTGCTCTTCTTCTGCTTCCCCGACTCCTCCTAGTCAACATCTGAACGATCACCTTTTTTCCTCTTCCTCTTATCAACAAGAGGCTCTGGCGAAGAACTAGAGGATTGAGAGGCTAGTTGTAAAGTTATCTATCGGGAGGAAAATCTTATGACCAACCCAGTTTTGGGATTGATTTCAGAAATAGGGGGCACATATACTGGGTCCTATTCCCCTTTTATAAGGAGCAACTACCTTTCCTCCTCAGCCTGTTGATCAGCGAAGGTTTCACCACACCCTTGATTTCGTCTGTAATAACAACATCATCCTCTTCATCCCCGTGACCACCTTCCATGTCCTTCAAAGCAGCAATGACCTCGGCATCTGCAGGAACTTCAGTGCTGGGTACCACAGATGCCATGGCTACTTTTTCACCACCCTCAGTTTGCTTTGAAGTCTCAGAAATTTCAGCATCAGTGCCTAAGGGGATATCAACTTTCTCTGCCTCTGCTTTCTTTTCTCCCCTTTTCTCGGTCAATGTATCACCTGTATTACGAGAAGCACATGTTAGTAACTCAATGGGCTGCTCCGTAAAATGGCGAAAAGTCATAACGGCTTTGGAAAATTGCGGGGAAAATATGGATATACCTTCCGCCGAAATTTCATCTAAGTTTGTAGCAGAAACTCCGACAGCCGGAGGAGTTGGGCGTAAGGGAATTAACGGATCGTCAAGATTATATTCCTCAACTTCGGGGGCCTTGAGTTCCGTCACTGCGCTCGAGCCCTCGTCAAGTTTTCTCTTGCCTTTGGCCTCATTCTTCTCCCTTTCCACTTCTTCTCGGATTAGGCGTCACCCCTCCTCCAAATCCTCGGGTTATTTTCCTTTGAGGAGCCTCTGCATTAGCTGGCCTTCATCAATCTCACTGACTTTCAATCGCTGCTTCTCATCCTCGACAATTGCATCCCATATGATGGCGAGAGTAACGTGATAGTCTGGGATCCAAGAAACGTCTCGAGTTTTGATGACTTGGCCTAAGAAGTCGAATATCAGCTCCCCGAAACCTTCTATTTCTTTTTCGGCTTTGGCAAGCTTGTCAGTAGTGGTGGAAGCTGATTCAAGAATGATGTTAGCACTAGTCTCGGCAAGAACCGCTCGCCCCTCCGCCTGAATGGGTTGGTCACTCAAGACCTCTTTTTCTTTCTTGGCAGCCGCAAGACTGTTTTTCAAGTCCGCTCTCTCCTTCTCCCAAGCAGCCTTCTCAGCATCAAAATGACTCTGCGCTGCCCTCAAATCAGCATTGGCCATTCTAAGATCCTCTATTTCCTTTTTCAAAGATAATCGTTCTTGGTTGTTAGAATCCAGCTTGCTACGAAAATGCTTCCTGACTTCCTCCAATTCTGTCTTGTTGTTCTCTGCGTCTCGCTGAGCTAATACTAGTTGAGCTTGTGCATCATCCAGTTCCTTTTCCATTTTGCTCCCGGCTCTTTCATTATTCTCAATTCTCACTTTGGATCTGGTTGCATTCATTTCTAGCTGAAGGATGGCATTTGAAAGGTTAACGACGTGCTTTTTAATTGCCTCATACTGTTTGGCTACATGGCACACATATCCTATCACCTCAGTATCCCAGTCCCTGGGAACCGGCTCAAGATCCGGTACAAACATCATCCCAAAGAAAATGTCAAGGAATTCCTTGCGCAAGCGCGCCAATCTAGCCTGATTCTCAGGACTATGGGTAGCATCTCGCACAATGAGACTGTTAGAGTCATGATCGTCAGGAGAGACCAGAGCTTCTTTTCTTTTCTTCGCGATCTTTCCCTCGTCTTTATTTTTGTCCTCTGACTCGCGATGTTTCTTGGAAGATTGGATGTGAGAAGGTGTACTTTTTGGAGGGTTAAGTCCCTAGGAAGCTGCTTACCACTAGATGGTGGCAGTGGACGACTGTGAGGTTTCCCGGGACCATACCTGGAAGGAGATCGAGATCGTGTAGGATAAGCTTGAGGAGGGTCGCGAGGCCGATAACTGTCCCTCCCCCGACTATCGCTGCGAGCAGGATTTGGATGAAGACTAGGTGTGCCTTCTTGAAGAGAGCGATAAGAATAAGATCGTTTGCGAGACATCTTTCCTGCAAGAGAAACAAGTACATATTAAAACCTGGAATACTGTTGGTATAAAAGTGTGGGGTCAGACAGTGCATGTGATTTGTGCATCCCGTATAATTCCCCTTAACAGACCAGGGCCCGAAGTTAGGCTCGTCTGGGTAGTCTCTCGTTCTTCAACAGGCACAGTTGTTTCCTCGGAGATAGGAAAAAATGGCTCCCCTTTGAAGTCTTCCTGTGTATATACATCGCCGGGTATAGGAATCTTGTTCAATTTTTTAAATAACTGCTCCTCTGTTAAATCATCGGGAGCGGCAGGCTCAACCGGTAGAGAGGCCCTTGAGGGGGAACCCCTCGGAGAGGCTGGGATTTCCTTAGACTCGTCAGCACGGGCCTCATCTCCTCTATATACATTTAAATCTTCATCATCCTGGTTAATTATCAGCGAAGGACTCTTATGAAGTTTAGTTGTCTCTGCTGCCTGGGACGTTCCTTCTCCCTCGGCCGGGGCACATATTTGTAAGGTTTGCCACCCGTGCCAAGTCCAAATCTTATATCCAGAAGGCGGTGCTTGTGAAGATTCTCGTCAGTAATACATTTCTTGATCTTTAGGAAGTCGGGTTTGCTTTTCAAAAGGAGGGATAGTCGATTACTATACACCGAGCCCTCCGTCTTTGGAATGGCATGATCTGCATAGAGGAAAGAAGTATGTTAGCGCTTCGATTTCTTAAATAGATTATTCATTCAAAGGTTTAAATTTTACTTGATTTATGCCATCTTCTTGCACAACCAGCCTGTCTATTTATATATAACCAATCGGCCTTGGGATCCCCTATGTTGATGTAACCATCAGACAAGACCTTCCTATTTACTACCGATTCGAAGAAAGAAAAATTTGGGGTTGCGGTAGAACGATGCTTGAAAAGGTAATAGAATTTCAAGTCTTTAAACGTGAGCTCGGTTTGCAGGATTTCTGCATATGCGATGTATAAAGTGTATAGGGCTGCGTAGGCATTGGGATGAAGCTGCATCGGAGCAATACCTAATCGTTTTAAGGTTTCAATGACGATTGGAGGAAAGGGGGGAATAACGCCTACCCAGCACATGAGTCGGCTAACTGTCATATACCCCTCCAGAGCCAGATGAGGTCTATCTTCGCTACCAGGTGTTCTCACATCATCCAAAGGGATCCCGTGTTTCAAGCTGATTTTCTTAAGCTTTATGTCATCCAGTTTGGAAGCTAAAGAGTCGGTGAACTTCTCTATTTCTAGTGCACTAGGAATCTCGTCGGGGGCTCGGTCGTCTACTTCAGACTCCTCATCAAGCGAGGTACTCTCAGATGAATCCGATTCAGTTTCTGCCTCATATTCGGATTCAGAATCCTTACCCTCCGGTTTAATTGGAAGAACCTCCGGGTTGTGGTGCTCAGACGTCTTGGGATCCATCTTGGTTTCAGAACTTGAAGGGGAACGATTATCCGACATTACTGTTTAGGCGAGTAAACATGATAAATTAGAATATAATTATCCGTCCCCCGTGTGTGCAAGTGCAAGTGTGTGTTTGTGCATGCATAGGAAGAAAGCATAAAGGTTAACAAGATCATCAAGATATTAGTAGTTGTCCGTTGATAAGTTATGCTGCTGATCAGTCCAGAAAGTTCGTCTTAAGGGCTCTAACCTAACTGTCCATTAATATACCAGAGGTAAGTTGAATTTAAGGTTCACCGGATCGTTCATCATCTGGATCGTGACGCAATGTCGGATCATGGTATATCTCAGGATCATGGAACAGGTATGGATTCACAGCGAAAACACTGGTTCGTGGGAGAGACTCGGACCGCGTAGAGGCTCCGGGTCATGGAGGAGCATCGGACCGTGAAAGGCTGAAGAACTTGACCCATTACGGAACGGATCGTGACAAACACCCAATGATCCGCTCTACTTCCCTCCCCCACGAACCGACTCTCCTTCATCCTCACGATCTGCTCCCTTGCCATTCCCATGATCCGCTGCCCCGCCATTCTCCTTCATATCCGTCCTCATCCCTCCTCACTCACGATCCGACCTGGTCAACCCTTTCATTCCCTTCTTCTTCTCCTTCCTCTCCTCCTCTTCTCCATCGCGGATCGCGAGCAGTCGAACCCATCGGCCATGTCGTCTCACCAGCCTCGAAAACCTCAAACGCTACGAATTGCACCACTTTCCAAAATGCTCAAAAACTCAAAATAAACAAGGGCAAAATTACATGAATATATTCTTTTTTATAATTACCTTTTCGAAAAGGATGAAACAATTGGGTAGTTGGAGTATTAAAAATTAGGGTTTCGGCTTGGAAACGTGAAGGGGGGCGGCGGCCAGCAAGGAGAAGAAGAAAGGAAAATAAAGCGGGAGGTTCGGGTTTACATAGATAAAACCGAGACCGTTAATCTCCCCCTTTTTGTCTTACTCGAATCGCGGAAATGGTGGACCGCGAGCCAAAGCCCAACATGCTTCGTCAAAAAGCCCATCACGATCGGAAGCCCAAATACCCTCGTTTGACTGAGTCTAGCGTTTCACCACGCGGACTGTGGTGAGCTGAAGCGATCCGAACCGACAAACCACGTACGGAAGTGAAAATTCAGAAGTTTACCTGGAAAATTTGATAATGAAGTCTCCAAAGATTCCAGAAATGAAAATTATTCAATAAACAAAGAAATGATGGAAGACTTTGTTAGATATTTATACTAATCAAATGATGCGACTTTCCGAAATAACACAACATTTCAGATAGACGCAACCACTGATTTGCATCTCCCTATGAAAATACAACTCTGCAATTTCGAAGCATGTTCCATCCTCGATAAAACATACTTCGAGGGGGCAAAATGTTGGCTAGCTTTTTGACAAAGCCATCCAGGTTCACATATAAGAAGAAAATGTGAAGTTATACTCCCCTAGTTCACAAAAGTCCAATTGTGGTCATATCATCCTCTGCGGATCGCGACACCCTCCTCGGTTCGCTGCGCCCTAGAGCAATCCGACCTCTTCCCTGCGATGCGATCCAGTCCCAGAAGGCACAGCGAAGCCCCTGACTAAGTCATTCACGATCCGAGAATACAGGATCTCGCGACACCTGTCCACAACTGTCATATTGACCAATTCTCCATCAAGATACGAACCAGTACGAGGTCCTCGAGATGTGTGTCACGTATGACCGCGATCCGCCTGAAGAAATCAGCTATAAATAACCCAGAACTTGGCATTTTTGGGGATCCTTCTGGCAATTGAGAGATCTGACTCCACCATTATCATATCTTCATTGTTTTTACTTAGAGTTACCCTGAAATTATTGAGAGAATCATAATTGTTAGGGTGAGATTGAGTGAAAGCGTTTGATTGTACTTGCATTCAACATATAATCAACTACATATAAAGTGGATGTAGGCTCGTTAACACCGAACCACTATAAATTTCATGTGTTTTCCTGCTTTTTCTTCATATTGTAGTTATAATTCTTCGTAGATCAGAACAGCTTGGGTGTTAGACCCAATTTTGGATCTAACACCAATAAATCCTAATAAGCCTAAACATATTTATAGTGATATATTCCGGTGTCCACAGGGAATGTGTATAGATCATAACACTAGAGAATAAATTCTCATCACCCTATAAATGGTTTTTGTGCCTTAATGACCAGAGAGACGTGTTTATTGTCATCTCCAGACCCGTGTGTGGGGTTTTTCATTAATCTTGCAATTTACCATTACATTTTATATGGTCCATATCAGTCATCAGTTCAACCTGCAAAATATAGTCATCGCCATACAAGCCTCTCGCTCATATGAGTTGATATAATAATAAAATTGCGCATCCAACTCATTAAGGTTTACCTATTTGTTGGGCATGCAAATAAATTCTTCACTCAACAGCTAATACATTTTCCTGTTCAAACATACATAATGTACATGTATATATTCCTATCTATTTTTAAATCAGTTCAATTCGTGATTTAATCGAATAAATTTACCATCCATTCATTGGTTAAATTAATTATCATTCTAATAATTTAATTAATCAAATCCTCAATCACACAACACAAACAACAATCAATTTGTTTTTAACTTTTCAAAAATACACTAATTAATTCATATACTCTTTTAAAATCACCCAGACTATATAATTAAAAGTTTACATTGTTGAACCATAGAATTCCATCATCTGTTTTTGCCACTCATTTTTCTTTGTCTGCAAATGGCAGACAAAGTGTTAGGCCAACAGAAAAGGTAATTTAAAACATAGGGACATATACATGAATGTAAATGTGTCTATTGGGGTGTATTTCATTCTGCTATACTTATACTAGGATATTACTGATCCTATCTGTAATGAGTTATTCATCCTAGAACACTACTGGTTTTATCTCTGACGAGTTTGTTAATATGTTATATTCCAGAACTTAGCTTAACCAAAACTATGATACCACGTTGTTACGCCCCCAAAGCCACGTTTTGACGGTGGCAAGGGTAATCTTTGGAAAATAACACATAAATAGATAACAGCAGAATAGAAATAATGAAATACACCAGATAATGTATAATAGAATACACTAGATAAACATAATCATCAGAGTTACATAGTATACAGGATCATACTTAGTACAAAATACAGTTCAGCTATATATAAATGACTACAGCGGAAAAACCAAACGTAGTATGTACAATAGGAGCTGAACAGTATAAAAAGAGATAAATGATAGTATCCATCTTCAGCTCCAGCTATCCAGAAAGAGCCAGCTAAAACCTGAATACAAGGCTACCCGTGTAGAAAAAGCGGCACCCGAGTTTGCAAGTGAAAAAACTACAAGTCAGTCATGGGACTGGTATGAGAAATCTACTAAAAATATTTTATAATATGGCCAATCACAGGACCACGCCACTAACGCGGAGCGGGTTTACTCCATTGGATTGCCAGTGCCTTGAAACAAGTAAATCTTTTAAACATCACAATGCTTTTAATAAAAATGAAGCCATTATAAGACTCAGTTCCCATCACACAATGCAACACAAACCAGAGGATAGAGTTTTACCTTATAATGGCCAAAATATGCTTGATACAAGCAAAACAAAAGCATTTGATATTATTACTAGTGTTTATATGTTTCAAAAAAAATTGTCAAATCATAAGTGTCAATCATAAACGGCATTAATGCCCCATACCACTATGTCGCCATATATAGGTATACAATCAAAACCGCACGATGTCGTATTTGGAAATTGGATTTCCGTCATGAACCAAGGCAAAAGATAGTCCTTTCCGAATTCGAGACTGTCTAGCCCGAGCCTCAGGCTATAGCCGCAAATGCACCTAGGAGTCACAGGGTCGGTCAACACGTAGCGGATTATAATAAAACCCTGAACAATACGTCTCCCCGCCCTTTGGGGCGTAAATGAGCCAAATGACTCCATATCCGAGGCGTGTCGCAATCCAACAACCACACAGGGTCGGTCAACTGACACAACCCTAGCTAGCAAGAGATGTATGTTCTCCCTAGATCCTCTCCCGTCTCTGGTTCATACCGGGGTGTGAGGCTCGCGAATTAACGCTATACACAAAGCTATGCCACACAGGCCGCGCTTTGATCATCAACCACAAGACTTTGCTTTTCAACAGAAGCCTTGATCATCTGCCACTTAGGCATGCCACACAGGCAATTCACTCCATGCGACTGTTTTCTATCGATATATAACATCTGAGCTCGTACGTCTCAGAGAAGGGCATTATGCAAGAGAAAAATTCTCCGCCGCCAAATAGATATATATTTAATAGAGATCAATCAGCACAGAACAAAATCCAAAGTCAGACACACAATCCATTTACAAGTTCGTTCTGGGTCTGAACGAAACCGGAGGCACTTTATACCTCGCATATCCATCGATCTTCAAGTGCGTCTGGACGATCACCACTTATTATCTATATTTTGGGATGCCTCCCAATCAATACATCAGTAATCATCCAACCGATGTGAAGATCTCTGGTCTTCAACCACCGTCTTCATCATCGACTTCTTATCGCCGATCAATTGTTTGAAATGAGATTTAACTCGCCTTTTTCAAATAATTCACGTATATTTAGAATTTAAATCAATTCATTTCAATGGTTAAATTACTCGACATCAATAATTCTGTTCTTAAATGTAATTTTCACGTCAAACACATTCAACCATCAAATATTCGATAAACCGGGTAAATTCGGTTTATTTCCATTCCATATCATTTATAATATTTTATAACGATTTATCGCTATTTTTATTCATTTAAAAATAGCCAATTCATTTAAACGACGCTTCAGGCCATAACACGGTCGTGGCGCTGTTTTTCTTCAGATTTGATTTACACACATCTGAAAATCTAACCGTTGGATCTTCACAAATTTTATATCATTATAAAGATCTTTTCAAAATGAATGCAAGGTTTCATTTTTGGGAAAATCCGTCAGTCGGATCTCCCGGTACAATCGTTTGAAGTTACGATTTCAAAATACGAACTGCAGCATCGTTATTCGATTTAATATAATTATTTATATATATATATAAATATAATCAATTCTGGCGCTATTTTTCTTCAGATTTGAATTAAAAATTCCAGACTATCCAACCATTGGATCTTTACAAAGTGGGTGTCGTTGGAAAGATATTTTCAAAGCGAACCCAACGGTTTCGGTTTCGGGAAAATCCGATGGTTGGATCTCCCGCACTAATCGTTTGAAATCACGGTTTCAAAATACGAACTACAGCTTCGTTATTCGATTTATTTTAGTATATTTATATATGTATATATAAATATAATCCATTCTTCGACTTCAAAACCATATTCACTTCATATATTTGATAAAAATGATATTTTTATCCAGCAGGTATTTATTTCAACACATCACTATTTTTAACAATTTATATATTTAACAAAAATGTGATTTTTATTGTAAAACAATTTATTTCAAAACACGATTATTTTATATAGTCTATACTTAAGGTAAAAATGTTGTCTTTGGTGTTAAAACAATTTATTTAAAATACTAATATTTTATATAGTCTAAATATATGATAAAAATGTTATTTTTATCTTTCAAAGAATTTATTCAACACATGAATTTCTATTCCACACATGAATTTCTATTCAACACATGAATATAGTTTCAACACATGAATATAGTTTATATACATAATAATAATGTGATTTTTATTGTTAAAACAATTTATTTAAAACATGAATAATTTATATAGTCTAAATATATGATAAAAAATGTTATTTTTATCTTTTAAAGAATTTATTCAACACATGAATATAGTTTCAACACTTGAATATAGTTTATATATATAATAAAAATGTGATTTTTATTAAAACAATTTATTTAAAACACGAATAATTTATATAGTCTAAATATATGATAAAAATGTTATTTTTGTCTTTCAAAGAATTTATTCAACACATGAATTTCTATTCAACACACGAATATAGTTTCAACACATGAATATAGTTTATATATGTGATAAAAATGTTATTTTTATCTTTCAAAGAATTTATTCAACACATGAATTTCTATTCAGCACGTGAATATGGTTCCAACACATGAAAATAATTCTAACTCATGAATATTATTGAAAATTTCGGCAGCATAACGGCAGGGTAGTTAAACCGGCACCGTCCCGAATACGGCTCCTCGCTCTACCTTAAAGCCTCGCAGCTTTTGACAATGGGGATTTTCAGTATCGAGTTCGTACGCAGACGAATTTTCCCATATACTAATCCTATTGGGATTTCAACCACAATCAATCATTTCAAATCAACCATTCATGATATTCACCAAATTTTCACATCAACCAATAATCCAAACAATATCACAACCAATATATATCGCCCATGGTCTGTGGACAAGGGAAATATATATATATATATATATATATATATATAGGTATACGTATATAACTATATTTCAATTTCATTTCAATATCATTTCAATTTATTTCAATGCATATATCATTTTTACAACACATATATAACTTTTACATTGAAGATACAACTTATACAACGCTTATACATGAGGTGTGCAACGCTTATATAACTCATACATCGACTATATAATTTATACATCGTTGTTTCAATATCGTTTATAATTCAGAAATCTCACATTGGGTTCCACTCCTCCAAAAATTGTAGAAGGCTTAGAAAAATATCCGGTCTCTTCTAGAATGTGGAAGACGTCCGCATGAGTCCACTATCTCTTGTTTCACTGGATTCCAACCACAAACGAAAAAGATATGATTTTTAGAAGTTTGTAATGCTTTTATGTGTTATATTCAGTTCAAAATAATCAAACTCGTAACCTTCCGCTGAGATTCGAATTTAGGTTTTGATTTTCTGGCAAATCCGTTCAGCGTTGCGTCGATCGAAGGGTACCACTGTGGAGAGCTTGAAGAGGCGCACGTGCGCCAAGAAGGGGGCCCACTTCGGTGGCCGGAGCTGCTCACGGTGGCGATCCAAAGTCTGGCACTTCGGAGGCACGATTCTCGGTGGTGGCGCGACGATAGGTGGAGCGGCTTATACGGATTTGAAGAGCGAGAGAAGCACTATAAAAACCATAACTGGGGCGTTGGCTATCGTAGCGTGGATTGGTCGAAAAATGGCTGGGAAGAAAAGAGCTCGTTACCGTCGTTCAGATCTGGCGCTGACGGGTTTTTTTTTTTTTAGAAAATAATATTTATGAAAGGAAGAATCCTATTGGCCGATATATAAATTAAATTCTAAAATGATATTTTTAATACGAACTCAAATCCAGACCCAACGACTGTCGCCTTAGCTAAATACCCCTATTTCGAACACAATGGGATATGTTTCATAAGCCAGTTTGATTGTTACAGTTAGTTATTCTTCAAATTAATGTATAAAACATTCAATATTTGATTTGAGCGTAAATTTCAATTTGCCGGGGCCACATACTGATCCCAAAAATTCCAGAAAAATAAATCTAGCTATGTTTTGACGATACGGTTCCAACAAAACTAGTTTCGACGAATTCTGAGACTGTTTGAAAAAATGGCCATTTTCTAGGCGATTCAATTTAGCTGAAATCAACCAAACACACTTTCCTTTGCCACGCTCACATATTAACTTCAAAAATTATGGAATTTGAAACCTAGTCGTAATTCGACATCCCGGATCCAACAAAAGTGGTTTCGTCGAATTCTGAGGTCGTTTGCAAGATGGCTATTTTCACGGGCTATATAAATTCTATAGCGACCTTTCTGAAAATTCATTTGGCCATAACTTTTGATTCCCGCTACGAAACTTCGATTTTTCAGATTCGTTAGAAAGATATTCATAAACAGATTTAAATATTTTTGGTTTCACTAAAATCCGCTTTAATTTGCACTCGGTACAGTCAGTCAAAGATTGAATTCAAAATTTGAAACTACCGCGCCATTTCAGGCCTTGTTTATAATTAAAAATAATTATATTTATTTTCAAACATCGATTCAAACATATTTTTCATCGTTATTGTTTAAAATAATTTATTTTAAATATTTAAAATCCACTAAAATGGCCAAATTAAAAATTTTAAATCGGTTCAGATTTTCCGGGTTGTTACATTGTGATTGTTTTGTGTTGTTGTATAATAACTGAAAGTAAAGTACTCATGAGACCATGGAGAAAACTTCCCATTTAATAAGTGTATGTACTTTTATTGACATATGTAATGAATTCAGCTATGTTCTATAATGAATTACTAATTCATAAATGGTGTAAAGTTGAATTGTTTTTCTCTTAATGTGAGTAATTATGTTTTTTGTTAGTGAAATAGCGGTTATAATTATAATATTATGAAAATTTTGATTAATAGCAGTTGAGGTATAATTGCTTTTGCAAGTTGTAAAACAAATTTTAACAACTATTAGAAACAGTTGTAAAAAAGGTTGACTTTATTACGATTGTGTATATAAGTAGCGGCACATCCCGGTTGTAATAGACATATTACAACTGTTTTTGGCAGTTGTGAAAGGGTATTTTTTGTTGTAGGGGTACCTGTGGCAACACATGTACCAATTTGTCATAGGGTAGCAAAGGTTTTGCCTTTGACTCTACAGCAACGCGGCAAAATGCAACACCAAGGAAGTGTTGTCACAGATCATTTTGTGCCTATAGCAACACTTTTTGGCACTTCCTGCATCACTTCTCCGGTGTTGCAGTATGCAATATATTGCGCAGTGCACGGAGCATGTAAATCTAGTACCAACAAATAAATGAGCATGAGCATAATCAGAGTACGATAAGACAACTCACAGCGGAAACAAAATAGGATAAACTTGTATTAAATCAAGCAACTATCATTCTAAAGTAAGTAACTTTGCCAATACCGAGCATGGAAGAGAACGAGAGTCGAAAGCCAAACATAAACACTTATGAGAACCCGACCTTCTCTAGAAAACCTGGGTGGTTGCAATGAGAGGGGAGGAGAGGTCAGAACAACAAGATTCTGGTGAACGTGAAATGTACAACACAACTTATAACACACAGTTGTATCCCGTTTGGTTCAACCCAAGACATATGCCTACCAAGGTTAGTGATTCTAGGCTAACCTTGTAATTATTTACGCATGACCTTACTACTCTTCCTAAGGTAGTATTCCTAAGATATGATACCGAGATATAACGTTTACACATATACTCATGAAGCCTTTGTACCAGAGTATAGCTGGTTATATTATCGATGTTAGACCCCTACTTACGGAGTTTTTATGCATATTTTATTTTCATTCACTCATCCTTTATTATTTAATGCCTCACTATTAATGATAGATAGGGTGGATTCTCCCTGATCGCTTAAGACACTACACCAGATATGTCAATTAGGCAGTGCTCATGGCCGTATCTAATTCAATTTTGACAGTGCTATGGGCCGTATCAAATTTTGGCGTCTTTGTTACTTTGATACGGCTAATGGCCGTATCAAATTTAGAAAAAGATATGGCCATTAGGGCGTATCAAATTTAAAAAAAAAAGATAGGGCCGTTAGCCGTATTAAATTGTCAATTTGATACAGCTAATGACCACATCAAATTTAAAAAAAGATACGGCTAATGGCCCTATCAAATTTAAAAAAAAAATGATTAATTACTTCATTACAGCAAATTCATTACAACAAAGTAGGGAGTATGGTAGACTGCAAATTCATACAGTATATATTGCACATGATTCTTGACCAACACATATAGACAGTCTAATCAAAATTGTTTTGCCATATAGAATACAATTTGCTCATGTATAATACAATGTAATTTTTACAGTAATAGGTGCTCAGTTATTGCAATGTAAAATTTTAGAATTGACAATATATAATAGGTGCATACTCATGCGCTTGGAAACTACAGTTTATCACACACTTATTTATAAGTAATATTACCTCTGCATCAGTGCCATAAAGTGTGACATTATCCACACTTACTTTGGTATAGTCAACTTTAGATTGAACTGAACGTTGATTGCTTTAACCTTCAAGATGGAATATCGTGCAGTTTCGTAAATCATAATGTCGCGTATACCCTCATACAAAATGATCTTACTGTCAACAACTGAAATACTAAAAGTAAGTTAATATATTTCACAATTAGCTCATGAAGATGTTAATTATGAAACTCGTAATATAATACCTAACACGAAAGCACCACGAATAAACATCTGTAAAAATTGGTATTTGCTTCAAATATTTTAAGCAACATTCTTTTTGAATTTTTCAACTAAAATATATGTGGTATTCGCCTCTATTTTAAATGATAAGTGGTAACATTCAGATCTTGCTCAACACTTCAAGTTATTCACACTATTGTTGTTTAGTGAGTTGACTACTAATCCGATATTGTTCTTAACAACCACCAGCAGATTAAAGTTGAATGCAGACAGAAATCTATGGTAGTCCGAAACATATAGTAGATATCACTTAACATAAATTTGGAAAATAATAAGGAAATTTGTAGGCTATGCTGTTATTTCAAGCATACAACATTTTGAAATCAAATATAACAAATATCTCTAAGTAACAAACAATTTATTACCGTTTACGTAGACAATTTAGCTTCAGGTTTTCATAAACAGAATGCAGACGTTCCAAAGCTTCTCTCAAAAGCCGAGGGTAAAATGATTCTTCTTTTCTTTGTATATCGGCTAGGCTGAAGCCCGTAAAATCCGCACCCTTACTTGTTGGAAGAGAGACCCCAAAGAATGAACAGCGTTTACTGTATTGAAAATTAAACCTGCTTCTTGTCGAATAATTCCAGCTACTTTTAGAGGATAATGAGGTACTGCTAGGAGCAGAAAAGGCATAGCCATTACAAATTTTCGTGATTGCGGCACTAAAGCGATCCCATTCGGAATCAACATGGCAAAGAACATTTGATAAACATGAAGAATCAGTGCTTCACCCAAAGTTGAAGATTGCAATAGTCAAGTAAAGGTGGATCCAGCCCCTCGGACATTGCTGCAATGCAATCATTTGACAGTGATGATGGCAGATAATGACGAAATGAGCACCTAAACACCTACAAAAATGGGGACTATAGAAAATTTAATGGCATAATTCATAATAATTTGATTATAATAATGAAGTGATTCTATATGCATAACATTTTATGCAGAGAAGTGATCAGCTACGCACTCACATCCCTAATATACACCTACAACCCTCTCATTTTTTAGCTAAACAAATCGAACTTATATAGAATGGAAGCAGGAAGTAAAACATGCGCAAAAGATTTTTGTGGAGATTCGAACATATAACTACAAAGATATCAAAACTTTGCAAATAATAATATGTATCAAATTTTCCAATGGGTGTGATTCAAAATTTTGGTATCATGATCATTATCTGTGTATAATGAGGGGATACACTGAACTTCACGACCAGACAAAGATATTATTACTCAGTTCCAATTTTTTTTGGCAAATAAAACAAAATATTACTATTTTGCACAGACAAGTCAGTTTTATCGTGGTCATACTACTACAAATTTATTACAAGCAAGAGGGAGAAAGACCTCAGCTACTTTGCTATATTTCAACTATTAACAAAGATAAAAATATTGTCTAAAAATTGCAAAAAGGAAAAAAAAAAATGGAAAAAATGTTTAAGGATTTCACATGAAAGATAATATGTTGGGGAGGATGTCGAGAATACATATGCAATTAACAGAGAATTTTGAAGAATTTGTAAAACAAACATCTACAACAAGTTAAAATCTTAATTTAAAAAAAAAAATAGAAAATTAAATTAAAATTCAGTAGAAAATCACACACTAACAATGGTTTATATTCACAGAGCAATCTAATAACTTCATAATTTTATTGTTGTGTAAAAATGTTCCTGGTTACTAAATGCACATACTAACAATGGCACAAGACATAAAACAAAATCACAACGATTCATATGCTATGTTCAACACACATTTGCCAATACTGTTTTCCCATTTTTCAGTTCATAAATAGTTAAACAACTATTAATATTAGTTCATAGTTACACAACTATCAATAAACTATACCAATATATAACAACGCTATAAATTTATGGTTTCATAAGTTCTTTTACAAAGGGACTCCAAAATAAACTGAAAATCATATAGTTACCTCATGGTATATATAATCCATTTACAAGCTTGTTTGCAGTCTCCCTCAGTTCACAATCCGGTGAGATATCCAATGGAACAAAAAAAACGTAAAAAGAATAATCGATTTCAGCAAAGACTGGTCGAAATCACAAAATAAACGTTAAACCTAACATTTGCTCTTGGAAGCACATATTTATTCTGTCAAAACGATTCAAGATGGAGATGTAACATATCAAAAACGAAGGCGACTCAGGTAACGAAACCACACAAAGGCAAAGGGTTAGGGATTTTTAAATGAAAGTAGTAACAAATGTTACTTTATTAGCCGTAGTGAATCTTACTGAGGGAGAGTGTGGATTTTACTTTCGTAGGGTTTTCACCGAGAAGGGGAAGATGGAAAAGGAAACAGAATCGAGACAATTAGAGAAGTAGCGACCAATCTTTTTAGGGTTGGTGAGAAACGAAAATTCAGCAGGGGAAAATATGAGGTTGATATGATACGGGTTTAAGATGCACCAAAGAAAACAATTTGAAGCTACGAAGATCTATGGTTAGATTTTCGAGATTGGGGAGGTGCGGATCGGTTAAGCTATGGCAAATGAAATTTGATATGGCTATGAGTTGTATCAAATTTGATATGGCTTAAAGCCGTATCAAATTTGATATGGCTTAAAGCCGTATCAAATCTCTAAATCCTGGTATGTCAAATTTGTTGTTTTGGTGTACTGAGACCCTAGGCGAACGTATTGGTCACTTATTATTCCTCGATAATTTATTCAATGTCAACATAAACTAGAGGGCACTAGCTACGAGGCCCTATTAGTTAAGATTTCCGTCATTCACGCATTAACCCGTTCCTCGTGTAAGGTGAGAGACGGTATTTTATCGCTCGCTATACCGTTTAACTGACCTTATTGGATAATCTTCTTAGTCGCTTACTACATCTCGCAGGATAGGTAGCCATATCTGACGTTTTTAGTTTCCATGTTTGGATAGGCCCCATACACTCACGCGATTTAAGACCCCTAAACTGAAAGACCTACTCCCATGTGGACTCTTCAATCCTATCCGCTTAAGACCTAGGAAACGGACTATACACGAAGGTTATTAAGTTCGTACCCATTAACCTTTAAT
>JASFAX010002525.1:0-45621 GCA_030737875.1 Allium sativum
ACTGTTATTTCTTTTGATGAAGATGGACCCATTTTAGCCTTTACTGCTTGAGAAGGTTCAGTGACTTCTTGAGAGTAATCATTGGAGCCAACTGTCTTAGACTCCTCTTCATCATATTGTTCCACTATTTTATTTGGAAGTCATTTATGTCTTATATTCCCTCCTTGGGGTGGTAGTGCTCCTTCTTGCCCTAGAAATTATAAAGCCTCTCCATAGTCAGTCCTTTCCGCCAATTTAATTGCCATCTCATATGGTTTCATTTTCTGGCGTAGACGATAAAGAATAAGATCACTTTTTAGACCGTCTTCATAATCGTCAGCTCGATGATAAACTTCATATATCTCATCGAGGAGAATCTTCTTTGCTCTCCTTTTAAGCATATACTTTTCTATCGTATGCTTGCAGCAACTAATCGCTCGTTTGGTGTGGTGGTGCACTTAACACCCCCCCCCCCCATGAATCCCCCATACACCAAGTTCTGTTGCTTGCCATAACTTATAACTGCAAATAGTCACAAATATGTTAGTAATTGTATAAACTTCCTATTTCGACAAATTAAATTGTGATACTATAAAGTTTTCCAAAAGCACCCCTTTAACCTTGGCTCTGATGCTAATTTATGTAACACCCCCACTCTGGTACACTTACCCAGAAGTAGTGATGCTACATATAAGCCATGGTGCCAATAGAACAGTATCACAACTTAACAGAAGTTTATCATAATATATAAAATCATTCATAGTACATGATTTTAAATGGAAGAGCTATTATACAATCATCCCATCATATAACATGGTCACAAAGATCCAAGAGTCAAATTATTAAATAATTATACATATGAGTACATAAAGAGGTAATATACATACTAAAAGTCTTCACTTCAAAGAAGCTTACTAACCATCTAAACTTGAAATGTTTAAAGCGTAGCATCATGAGCAACACATACCCAGTGAGATAGCTATTTAAGCTTAGTTTTCAATTCATGTCTTATTGGGTTGTATTATAATTTCGTTATAATCTCTTCTTCAGATGTTTCATCAATCCAAAGTTTAAAACAATCATCAAGGAATACTTCGAGATATTAAATCAAGCAAGTTTATAATAATTTCATTCCATCAAAACCCACAATTTATATAAATATATATTCATGAATCTAAACTACACCCTCAACTAGTTTAGAATTTTGGATATGTTATCCTATTGTTGTCGGCATCCCGTCACTAAGTAGGAATGTACTCTACTTGGTTGATAACCAACAAAGAGTAATAGTGCACTACCCAAGATCTATTGTCTTATATCGCATCTCATCGAATAAATATAATTAAGAAAATGTTTCTCAAAAGTAATCTTAAGTTACCATTTCAAATTCATAATTTTAAGGGTTTAAGACAATACCGAAACCACCTCAAAATATTCTATTCTATTTTAAGAAGAACGTCAAAACTATTGAAGTAAGTGGTTACACTTATAACTACTTCATAAAGGTTTTAAAGTCCAAATGAAAAAGAAAAAGAAAAAAAATAACGTTTCAAAAAATGCTATTAAAATTTTTTTAATTAATAAGAATAAAATTGCAGCGTTTATAAGGTGTTATGAAAAGTTCTGTTTAGTCGATATTAGTTTTAATTAAAAACAGTTATTACAACATTTAAAATGTGCTATGAAAAGTCCTAGGTAGCTTATAATATTCAAAACGTGTATTACAGCGTTTCAGACATGCGGTGAAAAGTTCTGTTCTTGTTGGAGTACTTTATAATCAATTCAGAGAAAAGGATGCACTTTAGAAATGCTACATAAAGCTCTGGGTAGTTTAGGATGGTTTAAAATAGATACTGCTGCATTTCAGATGCGTTGTGACAAGTTCTAGTATTGTTATAGTGCTTTATAAATAATTCGGAAAAAGATAACGCTTCAAAAATGATATGAACAGCTCCAATTTGAGACATTTAAATGTTTGACATTTAAAAACTGTTTCAAATTCCAGAAGTGTTTCAAATTTCTAAAAAAAACAGTTTTTGCCCAGTTTTTCGGCAGAATGTTTAATTTTATTTCTTTATGATAAATATTGTTTTTGACTCCAAATATTCTATGGTAAGAAGCTTTCTTAGTCTACTTAATTATCATGAAAAGAAAACTCCAAAATTATTTATCAATTTAATATATATAATTCAACAATACAAGGCATTTTTAACATGTCCATTTTAGGCTGATTTTTACCTAACTTTGCGTTCAGTTTTCACGTACATAAACGATCAGATTATAGAAATTGGTCGAAATGGAAGTTGTAGGCCTTTGAGATTAGCTTTCCAGATTGATAAAGAAATCAAAGTTTCATTAAGAATTGAGGAAGTTATGGTCAAAGTACCAAACGTCATTTTCAGGGGTTCAAGATCAATCATTCATTCTTTAATATCACAACTTTTCTTCAAAATATGAAATGAATATATGAACTTAAATAGTTTTTCTCACCTTAGAATTGTAGATTGAACTTGTATTTATTTTCTTATCTTCTCCTAAACTTCTCCTCTTTATCTTATCTTGTTTTTGTTTTGTGAATGCATCGAAAGAAATGAACATTTCCACCTTTTATGTAGTATTTTTTAAGGCTAGTTTGGTAATTTAGTTTTAGAAACTTGTCCACCTTATCTTCATGCAAGCTTTAAGATGTAGACATATGCCTCCTTAGGGGCCTTTAGGTATTTATACACATGGACACCTAATGTGTTTATGTGCCTTTATCTTATTTAATCTCAAGACATGTGTACCGTTCATTTGATAACATGTGTCCCTATTATTTTAAGTCATTTTTCATATTCTAGAATATATATACATATACCATTTGTATTTTAATTTACAAACTATGTGTTATGTATATATTTATACATATATATACATATATATGTATGTATGTATTCATTATACTTAAATGTTTGAATCAAATTGAATTAATATATCCAAAATTTATAGAAACTTTTTCATACCCGGATTTTTGAGTTAAGTTGTTACACTGATCTTCCATGCATGTCTAGTGATCAAAATTTAATGGATCCTGGATGTGTTCCAAATGTGTTATCTCATCTTACAAGATTGGAGCGTATACTCATCGCACGCTTTCACCCAGTTATATCAGTATATCGCTTTAAAGGACAACAATACAAATATAGTGAAAATATTACCAAATTTCTCCAAGATGTTAATGCAACTGCTTATTCATTGCCTTCTCATCCTCAAGGTTTATCGATCATACTGATTGTGAGTAGAAGTGGTGCACATGGCAATAAAAAAAATTTGAGTGCGACGTGAATATATTAGATAAGCATTACTTTGGCTTAAACGTCATAATATATTTTATGCAGATATATACATATGATAAATCACTTCAAGAACTGCTCGAAGATGGTGTATCAGTAAGCATTCCCTACATCCAAGATAATGTATCAAATGAAGCAGCTCAAAATTTTGATGATTGCATTCAGTGACCTCCATAGTATCAAACCGGGTTCCTCGCATTGGTGAATTTGAGACATCGGGTGTAGTCATATCTGTAGTGCAACCAAACCATCAAGATTCCATTTTGTCTTTCCTAAAAACTGGTGAAGATAAGCATACAATTGTCGAACTTCCACTTGCTCCAAGTGCATTAGATGAGTTCAGTGCTCCTGGATATACTGCAATGACATTTCCACCATTATTTCCATTAGGAAATGCGGAATTGAGACAAGCGCGACCACGAAGAATAAAACCACTCGTGCACTTCCAATATTTAATGAAATACTATGACCAGAGATTTGCAAAAAAATATAGATTTTGATATTTTGCTTATAATTCAATAAGTAGGTGGCGTGCTTTAAACATTAGTAATATATACATACCGAAAAATCTTGCAAATAGTAACTTATCAATTCAAGATATACGTGAAATTCTAAACTCACGAGATCGACAATTAGCACAATGTATTTCTTATTATTCAAAAAGAATATATGGAAGTTGTCCTTAATGGTTTGCAAGATTAAAAGAACTAACAGTTATGGTGAAACAACTAGGGGCACCAACTATATTTTTTTTACATTAAGTTCAGCTAATATGCAATTGCCAGAACTTTATAAACTTCTTGACCAATCAAATGAATTACAAAATTGTGATCTCAAGGAGTAGAGGAAAAGAAGAACCGAACTTCTAAATGAGTACCTATTTATTGCTTCATAGTTTTTTCAAACTAGAGTTGCTATTGTTGGGATTTTGTGCGCAGCGGAAGCTTGACAAAATGCCAAGAAAAATTGGATCTTTATCACCCAAACACTTGAAGATGAATTTGATTGAACAAAAAAACAACACAAATAATATCAGAAATATGAGCACACGATATTCCACCCAACCACCCTCTTTATTGATTCACTAATAAAAATTGTTTACAAACGATCTCAACTATCGTTACAAACAATTACAACTTGAACCAATAACCTTGTTGAGAAATAGGTAGAGAATATCTAATGGCTAAAAATTTGAGGAGAAAGACAATGAAGAACAATGGCAAATTTTCTACACCTAATGAAGAGATTAGCTAGCCCTTTTTATAGTGAGAATTGCTTCATGCCCAAGAAAAACTTGGCTTCACGCCCAAGAAAACTTGGCTTCCAAATATCTTCATATATGTTATAAAACTATTTGGTTAAGACCAAATATCCTTGCAATAAATGTCCACAAATATAGCAACCAATATCTCTCCATAAAATCTAGCACCAAATCTCTTCATCAAATCTAGCACCAAATCTCTTCATCAAATCTAACAACAAATCTCTCCACAAAATATGTAAGATTATTTGTTGCTCAAAATTGTGATTTGCATATCACCAATTTCAACACTCCACCTTGATACCAAATCACATCTCCTCCACTCAAACAATAGCCCTTTAGCTCTCACTTTCAACCTTTCTTTCTCAATTAACACCATTACAAACCTCCACCATCGCCCACTAATGATGCACCCCCCTTATCCGTGCACCATGCCACTAGCGATCTTCAAAAGCATTTGTAATACGACAAAGAACTCCATCTCATCTTTGTGGATTTCACAACTCAACATTCGTCTTCCGCTTGACATGATCTCTTCATCTCCGGGATCCCTCGAGCATCATCAATATCTAGACCCTTGTCGATACCGTGATCCTCTACCTTAGGACCATCAGCAGTGACCATATTAACCTCTCCACCTTGCTGTGGACTAGGTTCTTCAACCGTCACCCGCCTTTCATTATTGACCACCGAACCGACCAAACTATATAGGTTTCCCTCCTCCAAAACTCCTCGCATCATCACACGACCACCCTTCTTCACTCTCAAAACTCCACCTCGAGTCTCATAAGTGCAACCGCGACGATCTAACTGACCGAGAGATATGAGGTTATACGAACAAGTGGGTATGTGCCTCACACCGGCCACCTCTCTCACCACTCCATCATGCATCCGAAACCAAACAGCTCCAACTCCACAAATTGGTAGCTCTACTCCATTGGCCTTCTTTATCATGCCAACACTCTTCTCATATGAAGAAAAACTTTTCACATCATGACATATGTGAAAACTAGCTCCTAAATCCATCTTCCAAGGCTCCACAACACTAAATAGGACATCACATGAAGAATCGCTTTCGGTACCTTGAGCAAAACCTTCTTGTGCCAAATCATTATTATTATCACCTTGCGCCTTCTTCTTATCTCTCTGATAAGCATAAGAATCATTACGCTTGTGGCCTTTCTTACCACAATAATAACAAGCACCTTTACCACTAGCCTCTTTCTTCTTCCTTCTTGTATCTTTCCCTGAGTCCCTTGCTACCATCGCCTCAGTTTGAACCGATTTCAACTCTGACCCTTTTCTCCTTAGCTCCTCATTCAAAAGACTGCTTCGAACCGTTTCTAAAGAGATAATTCCATTAGCATTGGAATTACTCAATGAAACAAACAAAGTCTTCCAACTTTCCGAAAGAGAACTCATCAACAAAAGAACCTGCAACTCATCATCAAAATTGACCTTCATATTTGCCAATTGATTGATGACATCCTGAAACTCGTTCAAATGCTCTACAACAGACTTCTCCTCATCCAATCGAAGTTGCACCAACTTTCGAACCAGAAAAGCCTTACTTATAGCACTCCTCGACTCATACAAAGATACTAATTTGTCCCACAACGCCCTCGCGGATTCACAACTAGCCACATGGTGGAATACATAATCATCCAAACATTGACGAATCAACGCAATCGCCTTTTTGTCCATTTTCTTCCACTTTCCCTCATCCATATTCGAGGGCTTCACCCCATCTCCATCAATGGGATCATGCAAATCATTGAGATATAGAATGTCCTCCATCTTCGGCTTCCATGTACCCCAATTCTTCCCATTTAAAATAGCCATCTTTGAAAACGTTATCATCTCCGACATCTCCAATTTTCAATCCAACAAACACTCCAAGCTATGCGATGATCTGTCTTTGATACCAAACTATTGAGATTTTGTGTGCAGCGGAAGCTATACAAAATGCCAAGAAAAATTGGATCTTTATCACCCAATCACTTGAAGATGAATTTGATTGAACAAAAAAAACACAAATAATATCGGAAATATGAGCACACGATATTCCACCCAACCACCCTCTTTATTGATTCATTAATAAAAATTGTTTACAAACGATCTCAACTATCATTACAAACAATTACAACTTGAACCAATAACCTTGTTGAGAAATAGGTAGAGAATATCTAATGGCTAAAAATTTGAGGAGAAAGACAATGAAGAATAATGGCAAATTTTCCACACCTAATGAAGAGATTAGCTAGCCCTTTTTATAGTGAGAATTGCTTCATGCCCAAGAAAAACTTGGCTTCACGCCCAAGAAAACTTGGCTCCCAAATATCTTCATATATGTTATAAAACTATTTGGTTAAACACCAAATATCCTTGCAATAAATGTCCACAAATATAGCAACCAATATCTCTCCAAAAAATCTAGCATCAAATCTCTTCATTAAATCTAGCACAAAATCTCTTCATCAAATCTAGCACCAAATCTCTCCATAAAATCTAACAACAAATCTCTCCACAAAATATGTAAGATTATTTTTTGCTCAAAATTGTGATTTGTGTATCACCAATTTCAACAGCTATGTTTGTAAAAGTTTTTCTAACTCCCGAGTTCTTTGTTTGATATGGTTTTGAATGGCAAAATCATGGAAATAGGCATGTTCATAGATTTTTATTGTTACAAGATGCTCCAGGTATATCATTAGCAGGAGAAAACTAATATGAAAATAATAAAGTTATTGAATACTTTGATCGTCTTGTTTCCACCACAAATCCGAGTATAAACGAGCCTTGTTATAGGCAAATGCCATTACAACAAATTTGCCCTTTTACAGCATTTTTGAAACGTTGTGAAAACTTTTAACGACGTTTTGATCAGCGCTGTCTATCGAAAAGTTGTAATAGGTCCTAAAAATATCATAATACATACCTAAGCGTTGTAGAAAATTGACATAGTGCAGCATTTCAATTGGTGTTGTTCTTATGTTTTTATAGCATTTCAATTGGTTTTGTTCTTATGTTTGCCCATCAAATATTTAACACCCTTTTATATCGTTTAGAAATGTTGTCATCTTCCCTTTTCTACAACGTTTTTCCTTATATCACAGCATTTCTGGATGTTTACATGCTCTGTATTCTACAACATTTTGTCTTATGATCATATATATTTGTACAACGTTTTTGGTTTTCTATAGAGTTTTTGAGGTACATCTATCACAACATTTATCATTTTCTACAGCATTTTCACATAGTGCATATATGTTCAAAATAATCATTAGATTCAAACAACAAAAACTAATTCTAATCTTAAAACTCTATCACATAAGTTACAATAATTCCATATGCCAAATAGGCGATAGTCGTACATAACATTTTGTAATCAATGTTCCCATTAAAGATGTTACTAACATGTTTTTCAAAAGGTGCTTACTAAAAAAAAAAAAAATGAATCGCTGAATGTCCAAGCTTCTGTGCTCCAAAGTTGAATTTCCTACATAGGAAAAAAAATTCGAAATTAGAAACTGAAAATCATAATCATGCTTAGAGAAAAGAAAATATCAATTATTTAAACCTCTTTGTGGCCTGGCTTCAATCCTAGGTTTTCCTTTATTTCCATTACTACTTGTGTGCACTACATGAGCTCAATAATTTTGCCATTTATATGTGATTTGTGGCCTGATGTTCTAATTTATATGCATAGTGTGCATATACGTGATAACCTGTGAGTTCATTTTCACATTAATTTTGTGCATGAGGGCCTATGTTATTTCTAATATACACAACATTGTGTGTGTATAGCCCTTTAGCATACATAGCGATGTGAGTTCATTTTCACCTTAATTTTGTGCACAGTGTGCATATACATTTTGATTGATTTACTTTTTGCCAAAGTCCTATTTTATTAGAAAAATCCAAGGATAAGTCGCATGTGATATAATATGGTACACACCCAAATCGAAAAGAAATTGCAGTAGGAATTGAAATCACCTTAATTTTGAATGCACTCTTGAATCCACTAGCGAAAAATCCTCCAAACCATGCTATGATGGATGCAAATAGACCAAAAGCCAAAGCATGCCGCTGAACAGGTGATATAGAAACTTATTTCCACGGAAACTACAAAAACACAATAGCTGGTTAAATTAACATATATGAAGTAGTTGACATAATCCTAAAATAAAGGTGAACATGTTATGTTTAAAACCTACTTAATTAAGCCAATAATTATGAAAAACATAAGTGTGTGGTTGGCTATAAATCTTAGTCAATTTCTTATAAGAAGGAAACAAAGACCAGGAAAAGTAAACGAACGAATAAGGCACTTGTGATCCACATTTTTTCTTCAGAGGATTTAGAAATATTCAAGTATTTGTGCAGTGTGCACCTTTTGTGGGCACCAGCAAGGAAAGACTAGATGCACCACAAAGTGGTCCTGCGGCACCATTGAGTAGATTAGTGCACCAATATGTTGCATTTGCACACAGCAGTGCATCAGATGCACCTCTGCTATGTGCAAATGTGCAATACTAGTGCACTGCACCATTATAGCGCTGCAGATGCACCACAAAGTGGTGGTGTTGGACCATGCAGATGCACTACTCTGTGGTGCACTGCACCACTGTGGTACTTGCATTAGAATATTGCATTATCGATTAAGGAACATCTAAAGATCAACTTAATTATCTAAATGCATTCGAAGAAAATCAAGATCAATAACATGCAACTATATTTAACACTTTTGTTCCTCTTTTATTAAAAAAGCATATGTATTTTAACTTAGTAAACCAATCAGTCTCTCAAAGAAAAAAAAAATTATAGGTCTTGTTAACTGGTGCGTCAACATATAAACTACTAGTTAGACTAGCATTTCTTAGAATCCCAAGATCCTATTAACTACAGACAAATGAATGGGAAGAGGCATGAGCAAGGAATTAGTGCAGCAAGTAATTAAGCAGCCAGTTATATCTTATTCAAGGAATATTAAGTCATGATATCATCACAATACACATTAAGACTTAGCATATAACTAGAATTAAGAAAATATAAAAAACCTAACCTTCAATATTTTATCGCGCTTTCTTGTCACAACTTTTTGCATATCAGAAATTTTGCATTTGACTTCCAATACTAGCCAAAACCATGAAAGATATAAATATTAAAAAACATGATATTAACTGCATTATCTCAACACTTCATGAGCTTTGCCATAATATATGTTAATGTAACACATCATGAGCTTTTCCATAATGTATGTTAGTGCGCATTCATAAGTACTAATATATTCATGCAGTGAAAAATTTTAGTGACTTACCTTATGTCCAGTCAACCTGCTGTTAACCTCCACCCCCAACTACGCTCAGTCAACCAAACAACACATATTTCAGACATCTGAATGAATTTTAGATGAAGTCTGAAGAAACATTCAAATGTCTGAATAAATTTTCAGATGTTGTTATTGATCTCAACTCAAAAAATACATATGTATATGCGGATACACATAAATTAATGGTAAATAGTCAAAAATAAACGATGATTGCAAATAGATGGTACATTATGATGATTGTATCTCCTTCTGTAATTCTCATATCTTCTAAAAAACAAAACAAACATTAAATAAATAAATGAAGTATTTGGAAGAGTTTTTGATTTTCAAATAGCAACCTCCTGAGCTTGCTGTTTGAAATATCAAACCCAAGCTCTGGCTTGCTCTCTGAATTAGAATATTTACAGCATAAGAATATTTGTCTACTGAATAAGTTGTAAAGTAATAAAAAATGAAAAAGGATCTTACTTTTCGATAAAGTTTGAGGAGAAGCTTCGAGACTGAGTAGAATGCTTGAAAAAATTGCTTCATTACTGAATGAGCATAGTCAATTTTGTACAAGTGTGTTAAAGCAGTAATATAAAGATAGACTAAAAGAGGATGAGCTGGAAATAGAATTGAAGGCAGAATGGATATTGAATAAATTATTGAAAGAAAATTTTGTACTCAAAAGAACTAGAAATCCAGCTTTTGCCATCAGAGCTTGAGAATTGAATTGCATGAAAATAACACATGCATCCAAACAAGAACCAAACGACTAACCCTTTCTTGAAAATTGAGTTGCATAAAAATACTGCTAAACTAGACTAAAACATAAGAATATGGACAACTGCCTAAGCACTAAGCAAACCTAAAATCAATGCATCAGCCACGTCAATTACAAAGTCAAGGATGTTGCAACTAATTTATGCCATAAGACAAAAGCTAACTAAACTACAGACAACAATATGAAAGACAAAGAATGATACCAGCATCTTTATCTCTCACTAAAACTAAAGAAATATGAACACCTTAACTAACTACCAATTAAGCAAAACTTCGTACCCAATACTGTAATGGGGATCCACTGCCATGTGACACAACAAATACAAGATGCAGGCAGAAGCACAAACATGATACTTGGTGGATCAAGGTTGGGACATGGGTTGGGCAAGGCCTGGTTTACAAGAGGACCTTGTACGATATATCCAAGGTTAAAGTCGATAACACCATCAAATTATAAAACTTGCTTCCTGCCTCAAACAAAGAGGTCGAATTAAGAAATGAACTTAATTAAGAAATGCATGATAACATAAAGTATTCCTTGTCCACTTTAACAATGAAGTATATTATTTACATTAAAGCAGTATGACATAGCATTAAAATATATTTTACTATGTACTACGGTAAGAGTACACAATGGACCAGACTATATTGTCATACCTAAAAAGGTAGCATCCATTGTTCATAGTTCAATCTGTAGATGTGGAATGAGTTTTTTTTATTTCAAATTACATAAAAAAAGGATACTTACAGTGGTTAGTTTTTGTAGTTGCTGCTCTTCACCCACTTCGCTGCACAAAAAGAATACCAAACTTGGGCAATGGGCACTGCTGATACAAAATCATTTTCACTCTTCACTGCATACTTCAAATTGACCTGAACGCATCATCACTATAAACTGCTCTAACTAAAATTCCAAAGTTAAAAAAAAGACCAATTATAGCATAGCTACTATACCAATGCTTCAGCACTACAACATTTATACCACACTGCAATGGATAACATCATTTCTATTTCAGGTATGCTCGCTTTTCATCAGTTATGCATATGTTTGAACCTTTTAACACCAAATCATTCCTTCCGGTTTAGGCATTGCACCAATGCTTCAATGTCCTATCATCTATTTCCAAACAGTGGTACTTTTGCATCAACCTGCACCTTTCCACATCATTTGTGCACCTCTCTGCCTTTGCTTTGTACCAGCTCTAAAAAAGACGGCTGGTACAATGAAGAGCATGCACACCATATGTAAGTACCTAAAGACAAGCGACCCTTCTTTTGGGGTTTTTCCTGCACATGCCAAGCATATTCCTCCTTTATGCAAGCTTAAATACAATGCTCTTATTAGTTATTCCATCAACTGCAATAGGTACTACTCTTTCGTAGCTATATTAACTTGTAACACCATATAATGGCAGTAATTAACTTCTTCCACTTCTTTTAACACATTATGTAAAAGATTAACTATGTTTTAAAAAGTAGAATAGTATAGATGCCACATTTGTTTGCACTGAAGTGTTACACATATCGGCTCATAGATGCTAAACTTGAATGCTAAAAACTAGGCTCATGAAAATAATGCGTGCAATTTATAGAAAATAAGTTCAGCTGACAAAGTTAAATAAGAATATGTATAGCTATTTCAATTATACACATACTACCTACATCCTATGATTTGATTAGTTGAATAAAGAATCATTCAATTTTTTAAATTACTTTCCTTTATAGGCTATACAATTTCTTAATTGACATCTTGCCTGTGTTGTGCGAGGAGATTGCGCGAATGTAGAAGCACAATAAACAAGATCTAGATTTGCCAATTGAACATCAATCTAATCTGACAACAATTATTCTATTACATCAAACAAATAGTAAATAACTATAACAGAGAAACAAAGAGACACACAAAATTTATACAGGTTCCACTATCAGCGAGATAGTGTACGTCCAGTCCAAAATAAAGAGATTTTATTCCACACGAGAGAATTACAAGAGATTACAAAATAAGAGTTTACATATCCAAACCTTAAATAGGCTTAACAAGAAGAGACCATTGGGGATCACTGACTCCATGCCAGGATAGGATTACAAAGAAGTCTTCCCCTCAATATATAGCAATGCAAAGCTATGTGAGTTATCGATTAAATTACCAACATATGGTAATAAAATAATGGAGGCTAACTGTAATAGTAACAAATGTGCACACATAGAAAGTAAATCAATCCCTTTCCTTAGGGCAGATGGAAGAAATTAATGCCTGCATTTATTTCTTTCCATCTCAAGCAAATGCAATCAATTAATTCATGCATTTCCATATTAAACAAATATTTACTTTCCATCTATTTGTGATTTTGTATCACCTAAATTTAACACTCCAGGTTGATGCAAAATCACATATCTTCAATACCCCATCTCGAATAAATTCACATAATACAACTCTTCAACGGAACTCCACCTTAAGTCAAAATCTCACAATGAGATAGAAACACAAAATGAATATTTACCTAATTTGTTCCAGCAAAGCTACCCCCCATCACACCATGTTAACGAGCTCAGACTACATCCCCGCCTGCCAACAAAATGTTGCAAGTATCCAAATAAAAAAAAAGGAAGATTCCAAAATAATCTCAACTCCACCATGACCAAAAAATAATTCTCTCAATCACCAATAAAAATTCAGAGTCAAAATCCAAATCTCTGTAGGCAAGATAAATCTCTCTTCTTCCACATACCTGCATGTAGCAACACTTCTTTAGGATGACATCACAAAATCGACGATATACCACAATGGCACCAATTCCGCCAAAATCGGCTCTATGAACTGGACACTCCAAGACAGCATCACAAGTCGATAAGTTTGAGTGGCGTCTAATCTGTCACCAAAATCATCTACATCAGATACAGTTTCTAAACCCAGTGGTCCTTCAACACATTAAACTCTTTATCTCTCATACAATGCGAGCATTTCTCAACTGAACTTGAAGTTATACAGTTCTCAAACACTGGAAAGGTCGCTAACACCTCCAACGATTCGTCTTTGGTCGCTACTACCTCTAAGCAATTTCTCCAAGCTGTTATCTATGAAGTCCCTTTTCTACGGTTGATCAGGGCGCGTTCTAACATATAACTCCACCTTAATGAGAATCCAAAGCTCAAACTACATCAAAGTTCCAAGCCTGGTACACTCTTCTCTCTCAACATAATCTTCTCCACCAAAGTCTCCTTTTCTCCCAAAATAGTTATAGCATAATCACTAGTGAATCTACCAACCTTTGTAAAAATAATTAATGCACAATTTAAAACAAATCGCCTTGCTCTAATACCAATCTGTTGTGCGAGAAGATTGCGCGAATGCGGAAGCACAATAAATACGATCCATATTCGCCAATTGAACATCACTCTAATCGAATATCAATTATTCTGTTACAGCAAACAAATAGTAAGTAACTATAACAGAGAAACAAAGAGACACACAATATTTATACTGGTTCCACTATCATCGAGATAGTGTACGTCCAGTCCAAAAGGGAGAGATTTTATTCCACATGAGAGAATTACAAGAGATTACAAAATAAGAGTTTACATATCCAAACCCCAAATAGGCTTAACAAGAAGAGACACCATTGGGGATCATTGGCTCCACATTAGGATGAGTTTACAAAGAAGTCTACCCCTCAATATATAGCAGTGCAAATCTATGTGAGTCATCAACTAAATTACCAACATATGTTAATAAAATAATGGAGGCTAATCATAATAACAACAAATATGCACACATAGAAAGTAAATCAATCATTTTCCTTCAGGAAGATGGAAGAAATTAATGCCTGCATTTATTTCTTCCCATCTCATGCAAATGCAATCAATCAATTAATTCATGCATTTCCATATTAAACAAATATTTATTTCCATCTATTTGTGATTCTGTATCACCTAAATTTAACAGTCTGGTTTGTCCAAGACAATAAATTGAGTTTGTGATAAGAAAAGCAATACAAAATTATGAAAGATAACATCATATGTCACCGTGTGATCAAATCTCAATCAAGTCTTAAAAAGGCAAAAATAAAATAAGAATACAGATACCCATGTTGAATCACCTTGTTTATTTTAACATCATTCCAAAAAAAAAGTGCTCCAAAAAATAGAGTTTCAAGTATGTTGTTCGCTGCACTTCAATTTATAATAAAATGAAGAGCAATTTTCTCCTTTTAGATGCAATAAAAACCAAAGAAAGGCTTTAGCAGTAAAAGGTGAAGATGACAAGTAATAAAGATACTCTTGGATATATGTTAGCAAAAATAATTCTTGTAATGTTCATTTTTCCATAGCTATAGACTTCAACCATAAATGCAAATATAACTTTTTGAGGAATGCAAAAAGAAGTTTGAGTTTACACAACGCAAATAAAAGCAAAATCTCATGGACCACATAAGAAGAAAATATTTATCATATTATTTTTGTGATAATGTAAAATCAAGACCATCTGCCATTTTATTCTCAGAATATATAACAAGTATCTTTAATCGGTAAAATGTGCTTGCATTATGGATAAAATTGGAGTATGTAGTTAGTTGATTTGACAACAAGTATGAGTCCTAATTAAATAAATTATAGTGTTCTCTAGTTCAATTAACTATCTTATACATATAATAACTTGATGTTTCTCAATAACTTACATTATTTGAATGAAAGTGAGTAAAAATGTAAAATTCCTCAAACTAAATGAAATAAGACTTACTTTACAAGTAAAATAATTTGATGGGCCTCAGAGGACAAAATATTTTAATTCATGTGACTAATCAACTTTGCACTTACTTTTACTTTTTCTTAATCAGGTCATCGTTCTTTACTATTTCAAGTTCAGATATTGACTCGAACATTAATTTCAAACAAACTAAAATAAACCAAATCAATACTAATTTTGACAAGAGTCTCAAACATCAGTGAATTCATACAGGCTAAAAGCATGAAAAAATTGTATGAGTAAAACCAATATTATTAGGAACAAGATAAAAGTAAAAAATGACAATGAGCAATTACTGAATAACTGGAAACTAAACTATAGAGAGATGGGTCTGAACTGGGTCATGAAGTAGAAAACTAGATCTTGTCGGTGGATTCTCTTGGATGCTCAAATCCGTCATTAGTCTGATTTTAGTGATAATCGAATATTTCAAGTGTGAAAACTGATGTATGGGACAACGAGGATGGCATGGAAGGACTAAAGCGTAAAGTAGTAAAGCGAAAAAAAATAGAAGATGGAGATGGGAAAGACGAGTGAATAAAAGAAAACAATTATTAATGGTAAAACATTGCTAAATTTGATCATTAGATTATTGAATTAAATTAGAAGAAATAGAGATGCATTTTAGATTTTTAATTATTTTGGGGAAGAAGAACCTGTGTAAATCGAGGGAAATAGGTTTTGGAGATAATTCTTAGAGAATGCGACCGCCAAAATAAATTGAAAATCCACCAAATAAATTTCGGCATACAGCGTTTACATTTTTATTTATTGATTCTAACTAGATTAAGACCGCATCAAGTTAAAAACATTGTTTCCAAAAGTCGTTAATTAGTAGTTTTCTTATAGTGTGCATTCATGCGCACGCATTGTTCCACCTAAAGCAAATTTGGATACTGACGATGATGATTATGCCAATATGATAAATTGGGTTATGCATCATTCTAAATGCGGAAGTTATTGTTTGAGGTTGCATAGGAAAACTAAACTAATGGCTTGTCATTTTAAGTGTCCGTTCAATGTACTTCCACAATCAAAAATCATAGAAGAACCTCCAAAGTAAGATTTTTTTGATTTCTTCCAAAACGTAATGATCCTTTGGTATGCTCTCACAATAGAAAAGTTCTGCAAACATGGCATGGTAATATTGATTGGTCTCTAGTGTTGTCTGTAGAAGCCTTAGTTAATTGTATTGGAAAATATGCATCAAAGTCAGAACCAATATCAAAGTCTTCACAGAAACATTACGTACGATAGTTGAATATGTTCATCATCCGTGTCAAACTTCTAAATCTGCAATTCAAAAACTTCTTCTGAAAAACGTACCAGAAAGTGATATTTCGACACAATAAGTATGTCACATGTTAATATCTCAAACAATATTTCCAATGAATGACCATTGTTCTTACTAATATTGGATGTTTTCAATACACTACAGCTTTTGTTTACGCCAACTATAGCTTTCCAGAAAAGGGAAACAAGAGGGATTCTTGTTTACATGTAGGCAACCATTTATCGATTGATATTGGAAATTTAGATATAATGTTTTAAGCATAAAAGATAATAAGGAAGGATTGCTCGTGCCCATTTCTTATCTTATAAGTCTTAATAATTGTATTTACAATGTGACCTTGCACTATGTTATATGCAAGGATGCAAATTCAGGTGGAAAGAGAAAGGGATGGCAACACACATTGGCAAAATGCTATTTAACTATGAGTTTATGCAATTATGTCCTGATCCGGTAACCATTGCATTACCATCAGTACTCAGTAATCACACAGACTTTGATCCAAAAGTTTAGTCAATTTGTAGTCCGATGAATAGAAATGAATTCTAATTAACCTTATTTAAAGGGAACTTTCATTTACTTTCCAATTCTTTTGTTGCTAATTTTCTAGCTTGAAAAACAGTAAGGCAGAAAACGCATGATGTATTTGATCCAAAAGTCAAAGAATTGTTGAGAAAGTAATTTAAGAAATGGAAAAAAGTATCAAGTAACACAATATAGTTTAGTACTACAATGTGATAATAAGACGAAGAGAATTATGGTTGTCACTACAACAAAAACACTATATTACAACTTTCACAAAATGTCAGTTGTAATAAAGGATTTTTACAACTGTCATTTCCTAAAAGTTGTAAAAACATATTTTAAACAACTCTTTCACTTTGCCAGTTGCAAGAGATGTCTATTACAATCTTTCTTTTTTGTCAGTTGTAATAGAACCCTACCTTTATTATTACTATAAAAAATTGATAATTAATTTTTAACAATTAATAATTTAGATCAACTTAATGATATTAATAATCAAGAAGTAATATGTAATATTTGGTAATTAATTTTTGATAACTAATAATTAAAACTTTTTTTTAAAAAAAGTTGTATAAACTTATTTTCGAAAGTTCTTTTGTACTATTTGTTGTAATAGAGGCCTATTAAATATTAATAACAACTTATATTTAAAAACTAATAATATTTAAGAATAATTAATAATTATGTTGTGTAAGAACTTTACAAATTAATAATAATTAATATTACTATTAAATAATTAATATATTATAATTAATAAATAACATTTATTTTTCAATAATTACCGTTAAGCATTTGATAGTTAATAACTAGTAACGTATACATAATAATTAACTTTTAACAATTATTATTCAATTATAACTAAGAAGAAATATGTAACAGTTAATAATAACTATTATTAATAAGTAATAATTAGTATTATAATAAAAATTAATTCTTAAGAAATTCATATTATATTTAATATACAGTTTACTTCTTAGATCTAACTTATAATATTCAATTCTATAAATTCTGGTGCAAATTTGATTATGAGTATATAGCAATGAAAAACTGGCGGTAGATTAATGCAAATAGATGAAAATGAGGCGGAAAACATGAAAATTTGGCTCCAACGTAACTTAGGTCTTGTTATATCTACTCCCTTATCTGGGTTGACCTCCCTTATAGCAACTCCAACAGTGGAGGATTCATACTCGTAATCATGAATAAAGACCCATTCTGGTTCCCAACAAATATTACATTGCGTAATATTAAGGCATATGTTATGGGACCAATTCAGGATACTGAATTGGTCTCGCGCGCCGACTTTATCGGCTCGTCACATTTAGATTTCAAATATTTGTTTTCCTACCCTAGCTTATACTATAATATTTGTTTTCCTACCCTAGATTTCAAATATTTGTTTTCGTACACAATAGTTATGTTTAGAAACACCGACATAAACTACTTTAACTTCAAAACTTAAAAATAGCTTGTTAACAACCCGTAGAAATACAATAGAACCCCTAGGGTAAAATTAAAAACTACAACATCATTACTGCATAGAAGATCCATAAGCTAGGATCATCAAAAAATAAAACACGAGTTCGGACAATCAAGGAAGCTTAATAACTAGGTATCACCATATTGGTTCCATAAATGATCCATAAGATCTTTCTGCAGCCGGATATGCAGTTGTGCATCTCTAAACATAACCTGACGGCTCAAACGGATGTTGAAGTCGTCTTCTGTTATCGGTATGTTATGTCAGAATACTTGCGGTGGTTGCGAATCACCTTCATATTCGATTTGGCGCTGTCTTTCATCCATATCTCTTTCGTGTTCTATAATCATGTTGTGTAGAACGATGTAGGCAAGCATGATTGTAGACATCTTTTTCCTAGACCAAAGCCGACATGGATTACTTATCATTGCAAATCTAGATTGTAAAACACCGAAAGCACGTTTTACATCTTTCCTTTGTCCCTCCTGCATCGCCGCGAATTTGACTTGTTTAGGAGTCAATGGATTTGGATATGTTTTAACAATGGTGCTCCATTTTGGGTAAATGCCGTCACCTAGGTAATAGCCATGGTCGTAAATATTTACGCCTAGGGTAAATGTTAAAGGAGGTACCTGGCCATGAGCAAGATCATTGAACAGATAGGATCTTTCTATAACATTTAAGTCATTATTCGAACCGGGGATTCCAAAGAAAGCGTTCCATATCCACAGATCGTACGATGCCACAGCTTCTAAAATGATGGTTGGTCGCCTTTCCTTCCCGTTGTATGCACCTTGTAATCCCTTAGGGCAGTTCTTCCATTCCAAGTGCATACAGTCCAGACTCCCTAACATTCCCGGCCATCCCCTGCTTTCGTGCATCTCTCTGATTCCACTACATTTGTTTCGTTCGGAGACCTTAAGTATTCTTCTCCGTAGACGTCCACCACAGCCTGACAAAAAATTTCAAGTGTGTCAAGTGTTATGCTCTATACTATTTGGTATGCATCGTCCAAAGCATCAGCAGGAGTACCGTAAGCTAACATTCGGTGTATAAATCTCCTTCCAAGAACCGACCCTCCTCGACTTGTGGATGATGAACCGTAGGCTTCATGGTATAAATCTTGTATTTCCTGTATTTCTTCCGCTTCCTCTGGAAGGATTTCCTCTTCCTCCGAATCGCTATTAAAAGCCATGATGCATGTCATAAAATTGGAATCCATTTTTGTTTGTGGATGTGTTTGGATATGAGATATGGTTGCGACGTTGGTGTTATATATAAGGTATGAGTTCTTGGTCAATGGTTAGCTTTATTGGGTTGAGAGCGCCCCTTTATTGGAGAGAGCGCCCCTTTATTGGAGAGAGCGCCCCCTTTATTGGACAGAGCGCCCCTTTATTGGACAGAGAGCCCCTTTATTGGTATGAGTGCTCCTTTATCGGTACATGTCTTGGTCTAGTTCATAGTGTATAGGGTCGTCCACGTAATTGCTGCTTAGGAAGTCGTCCACGTTATATTGTTTTGAGGCATAAATTAGATTTCAACATTTCTCTATCACGGCTACAGTGGGCAGTGATTAGTGCATTGTGTAGATTCTCTATAATGACATTACAGTGTCCAGTGCCAGTGTATAGTGTAGATTCTCTATCATGGCTACAGTGGACAGTGACTAGTGCATAGTGGAGATTCTCTATCACAGACGTTCTGAGCATTGGACTATGCGTAATATTTGTATTATTAAAGTGCATATCCTTATGTATACCAGTTTTTAGTAATGAACACAACAATAAGATAGTTTCCACATAAACGTACAATTACAATATTATAACATTAAGACATTCCAAACTACAATCGTACCAACCACAACAACTGAACACATAAACATCAAATTCAAAGTACAATAAAACACGATAAGATAACTTCCATATAGACCTACCATGGACGCGGGAAAAATTCAGCTTTAGCTGCGTCAGCAACATTCTTGTTCAAATGGCATATTTCGGCATGCGCTTCCAGTGCATATTGAACTCCGCATTAGCACATCGGAGGGTCAATCCACTACTTAAAGTAACAACAATCAATTTCATCAGGAAAAACCTTGTGGTCCTCGTAGGCTTCACAACCGAAAAACTGACGACTAGCATTTTTTCGGTTTTCGAAACAACGACCACCGATTCTTCTCCACAACCGCATAAAGCGTTTATCCCATCCGGACCCAGTGGCTCGATAATGCACGCTTCAATTACCCATTCTTTACCAGCTCGATGATTTGATACCGCCTCATCGTCATTTCCCAAGTTGGCCAAGGTGGAGCCTACACTTTCTTTTCCGTGTTTCGACATACACCAATAAGGCAACTATACTTTTTCCTTTTCAACTAGAATGCTGGAATGGGAAAAGAGGTAGGAGTTGGCGGCTGTAAGAAAAGAAATTACGAATGAGGGTTTAGCCTGCTTCAGAGAAGCCAATATATATAGCGGGAAACAGGGTCGTCCCCACGTATATACAGCCAATGGAGTGTACATCGTGTCGTGCGTCGGTTTATTTTATTTAAATAAACATTATAATTTATAATGGAATTCCACATTGACTAATTTAAATTTTGATTTGGACATAAAACAAAATCTACAACATGAAAACTCGATTTTTCTCTTCCACAAGAAAAACACTATCAATATGATTCTAACGTTTTTTATTTCGGAGAATTCCGACTTAAATTGAATCCTGTACAACTAATTAAAGTTCAAAACGTTATATTACAAACTACCACGCCGGTGCAGTTCGTTTTATAATTTAATTATAAATAAAACCATTCAAACGTCGTTTTATAATTAAACGTTTCAAACATCGTTTAACATTACACAGAGCATCATAAAATATAGATAATAAAGGTTCCAGTACACAGAACATCATAAAAAGAAGAGAAAAACAGGGTCATCCCCACGTATATACAGCCAATGGAGTGTAATCGTATCGTGCGTCGCTTTATTTTATTTAAATAAACATTGTAATTTATAAAGGAATTCCACAACGACTAAATTAAAGTTTGATTTGGACATAAAACAAAATCTACAACATGAAAACTCAATTTTTCTCTTCCACTAGAAAAATACTATCAATATGATTCGAACGTTTTTTGTTTCGGAGAAATCCGACTTAAATTGAATCCTGTACAACTAATTAAAGTTCAAAACATTATATTACGAACAACCGCGCCGCTGCAGTTCGTTTTATAATTTAATTATACATAAAACCATTCAAACGTCGTTTTATAATTAAATGTTTCAAACATCATTTAACATTACACAGAGCATCATAAAATATAGATAATAAAGGTTCCAGTACACAGAACATCATAAAAAATAGTTGTCGACAGTAATAAACATGAAATATAGATAGTATAGTACAACATGCATCAACATGACATACACATACAGATAATAAAGCTGACATACACATATATACGTCATGAAAGAATAACGTAAAGTCCACTACATCGTGCCATACACATATATACATCATGCTAAAATAAAACAAAATATCATCAGCACATCCCTCAAGAAAGTCAATCTAAATCTGTAACATCATCGTCATGATCGTACCTGAACCTCCCGCTCCTCCACCACCACCGACACCTCCATCACCACCTAATCCACCACCTCCTTCCGATCCTCCAACAGCACCTGAAGCTCCACCAGCACACGACCCTACAACCATACCTAAACTTGCTGTATCACCACCCCTTGTTGCCGCTAGTCTAGCCTGTAACTCCTCGATCTGCTCTTGCAATCCCTGCACTATCGCCTGGTGCTCCTGGTATAAGGACTGAGCATGTAGCAAGGCCATTTTATGAATAGCGGCAATATGTATCCTGTGCTGGTCTAGCCAGGGTGCATACTACAAATATATAACATATAAAATCAGTTTCTACAACTTAGAACGTACAAGGTAATAAATCCACAAGCAAATAGAATACCTCATGTGCTGGATATAATCCAGCAGTAGGGACACCTACTACCATGTGAGCAGGTGGGTAGATAATAGAAAGGGACACCTGTGTACCACTGAGATCAAATGTCTGAAATGTATCTGCCAGAGCGAACTCCATCGGCTGGTCGGAGATCTGTGTAAGCGTTGGGTCAAAAGTGAATGGTGGAGGATGAACTCTACCAGTAACCAATCGGGGACCAATGTGATCGGAGTTCACACCCCGCACGTAATCTGGCAACAAGTAACGCCGAGGAGCTACTCGAACCCAATAAGTGTCAAAGTCTGCGTCGGGTAAAAAAAATCTGTCGTATCAACCCATCCCGTCTGTCTCAGACCCTGAATGTAATGTCTCCCTATAGAACGACGAGACCCGAACATATCATCGGGAAGAGGTGGATCTTCGAGTATGCGCGTCTGGCCAGGGCCCTGATAATAACAGCGATCGCCCAAGTATCAAATAGGAAGGTAGGCCGGTGGGAGCAAGAGGACACGACGAACAGATAAACGACATGCAATGACGAACGGGTGGTCATCAGGAAGCGAGTCATCTGCTGAAAGTAACATCCAACATGTGTTCCAAGGTGCTCGTAATATGTTGCCCCTCTCCCTCATATCTAACTAAGTACGGGCCTCCATCAAATCCTGTTTCACACCAAAAGGAGCATGCCGGACTAGGCAACTACTCTCCCATCTACGCATACATGGGAAAAGGACTCGGCGGTATGACTGGCGGTGGGAAACATGCGTGGATGCATGTTGGTCGTGTACTCGTAGTACCAGCACGGCA
The DNA here is from genome assembly GCA_030737875.1 of Allium sativum. Taxonomy (NCBI): domain Eukaryota; kingdom Viridiplantae; phylum Streptophyta; class Magnoliopsida; order Asparagales; family Amaryllidaceae; genus Allium; species Allium sativum. Next base: position 23,484 of record JASFAX010002525.1, read on the forward strand.
ACATGTACCAAAATCCAACCATCTGCGCAACCTCTCCAAAAGCGTAAGAGTCTAGAGCGGAATACAGATAACACAAAATAGCACTGCCCCAATCAATTATATGCAGCTGATTTAAATGGAATAGTGCCGCTAGATAACCCAATCTAATCGTACTCCGTTGGTTCGAAAAGAATGTCGAACCAAAGAGATATAAAATGGTCGCCCGATATACTATGTCATGGAAATCCAGTGCATCGAGATGTGCAGTAATGTACTCAAGTAAATATGTGACTGAAACGGCACCATGGGCGATATGAGCTGCAGACAAATCTGGCAAATACTGCAGGTACAACTCAGGTGACTCGTAGGAGGTATCGAATGGACAGGAAACTCTGTCGGGGCGACCAATCTCAATCCCAGTAAGCATGTAGAAATCTGCTGGGTGATACCTAGCTCAAAATCGGGAAAGTGAAATGTGTGTGTCGTAGGCCACCATCTCTCTGATAAGGCCTCCACTAAAGGTCGATCGAAGGTCTACGGAGGTATAATCCGTAAAAAATAGTCCGAACGGACTAGCAAGTAGCCTCTCTCGCATATGTAATGGTACAATATCAAGGGTATGTGTGCTAAACTTCGCCCAACTACCGCGAAGGTAAATGTAAGTGCCCTAAATGTTACAATTATAACAGTGCAATATCTATATAATCAACAATTTATACTACTGAAATATATAACGTAAATGAACTAAGATATAACTATAAAACCGACGGGTCAAGCTCTCTACGTAAATGAACTAAATTATAACAGTCCTTACATAATATATAACGTAAATTTATTAAACTAGCTCTCTACGTAATATAGTAAACTATTCAGCATTTCAATAATTAAAAATTATAAAATTAGAATTTATACCGGAACGGTGTCGAGCGCGGTAAACGAGCGGTGCGTGCGCCCCTCTGGCAACTCAAGCAGGATTCGTAAATCCTCAATCGTCGTCCCAGCTGGTGGAGTAAGGTGCGCTGGTCCAGATGCGTCGTCCGGCTGATTGGAGTTGCTCTTGTACTCTACCCTAAATCAAAATCGATCACCAATTATCCTTCCACAGGAAACTTGTCTCACCAAATTCCAATTGCTACCGCTGAAAATGGATGGATTCACTAATGTAGTGATTTGGTGATGATGGAGCCTTTTATGATTTGATTCGCTTCCGCCTACCTCCAATCGCCTATCTTTGGGTCTGTTTTGTTCGAGAGCAAATCATGCGTTTGGTGGTTTAAGTGGAGTATTTAAGCGGAGTATTTTATTTATATTTTGTAATTTAACTAATTACCGATTAGACATAACATTATAATTATTGCAGAATAACATAGTTAACAAAACATAACGGTCCATTACATAAAAACAGTACGGAAAGTGATAAATTGCAGAAATAACATTATGATTCCTAAGCGTTGCTTGGTCCGTTCTTGATCAGAAAATACTTGTAGTCAGCAGAAAGTTGATCGCGCTTTGTCTCAAAAGCCATCCATGTTATTGCATCGTCATCGTTTAAGAGGTTGAATATATCTGTTGTATTGGGATCTGCAACTATGTGTAATGCTTCTGCTAAATTAAAATCTGCTCCTTCACTCGAACGTTTAACGTGTCCTATCATATCAGCTGGACTTAAAGAATTTCCTGTTGACTGTATACTGTTTGCTATCAAATTGTTCGGGGTCGGACTTTCCGTAGTTGTAGATTTTTGCACTTTTCGGGCATGGAGGTAATCGACGAGATCAGCAAACTTATTGTCCATGTCACCACGCCCTTTTTTGAAACCTCTCTTTTTACCAGAGGTTGAACCAACATGTCGAGTTCGCTGCTGAATGGGAGTTTCGGGCACGTTTGTTTGAGTGGCCGGTTCAGGAACCCAAGAATGATGCATTGGTGAATTCAAATTTGGAATAGTATTTTGCCCATGGTCTTCCGTTTCATAGAGCTGACTGTGGAATTGATCAAATGCTCATGTATTAGCATAATTCCCAGCAAAGAGGGAGTAAACTGCGGTGTTTGTTCAGGTTGAGTAACAGCAGGCGTATATGCTGGCGTATACGCCGTCTGTCCAGTTGCATGTGTGCCTTGAAACAGTTGTTGTTGTAGCTCCAAATGCTCTAGCGGTGACTTTTTAAATTTCAGAATGGATGGTCCAAATTCCTATTTTAACAACATTAATTAATAACGGATCATCCCACCATTCATCAGAGCCTGAAACAGTTTGACGATTAGGATCCCAACCAGCTCCAGTTTTGTTGTTCAAGCTTTCCCATTTAACCCATTCCCTTCGAAGACTATCATACTTGTGCCGAACTTTGTTTTCGTCGATCAAATCCAGAGTTTCATCTGTTCTTGTAACGTTGATTTCGACCGCTGCAGCATTAAATTTTTCAGCTATCGCTTTGGTAACCCCTTTCTTGTTATTACCACATTTTCCATACGGCGCATTTAAGCAATAGTCGTGTTGCTTCACTGCTCCAATGGTGTTTAGGTTGTCGATTTGCCATTTTTAAGTGAAGATAGAGGAGTGTTTAGAGAAGTAGAAGATGAATTTGGGGTAGATGGAGGAATGAAGGAGGATGAGATTTTATAGAAGAGATAAGATTGAGGCCCAACGGCTCAAATTGGAGCCGTTGGGAACCGACGCGTCGGTTCCCAACGGCTCCAATTTGAGCCGTTGGGCAAACGGTCCTTAATGGACCGTTTTTCAACGGACGCGTCCGTTGAATAAACGGTCCGTTAAGGACCAAAGAACGCACCCTTAAACAACTTCCGCCTACCGTTGGCGGTTTAATCAGAGTAATAGGATAAAATTCAATGGCTCGTTCTTGTTTGAGAGCGCCAGCAGTAGCCGCCATGCCTTCACTGCTTACCTCAACTTGATTAACGAAGGTTTCATATCTTTCTCTTCTCTTTTCATTTCAATGATGGAATCGTTTAAGTTAAAATGTTAAAACATTATGATAGATGGATTTGTCACGTTTGTGAGCTTTGCAACTGTTGTGATTTCGTGTTTGCTTTTAATGCTTTCTCAGATTGAAATTTTTAATTACTGTTAACTTGCCTTCCTAATGTTGAATTTGTATTCAAGCAATTGCAATCAACTACGTACTGTTAGACCTGCACCTACATGAGCAACGCAGACTAGCTTGGTTGACTTTTCTTACAAAAAAATTCTTCTAAAATATGTAGTGTATCAATTTTTTATATTGTTGGATATCAATTTTCTGTTTATTATCTTTTGCTAAATATTCATATAAGGCAACAACATTTCCTAATGTTGTCAGGTTTGTGAGCTATGCAACTGTTATGATTTTAGTGTTTTTCTCAGATAAAATATTGAAGTACCGTTAGCGTTTCTGTCATAAGCAACATTTTGTGACGTTTTTATTTCTTGTACATCGAATAAAACTTCATATGAAGATTGAGCCATCCTCGTACATCTTTAAAAAAGAAGTATAATTTGGCTTATTTACTGTTTTTTATCTTGTTTCCAAAAATTTAAATGCTAAACTTGTAAGATTTTTCTCTTATGCGTGGATTAATATATAGAATGATCCATACCGGAAATATTGTTGCCATATTCGCCATATTTGAATTTGTGATGGTCTATTGGAACAGAGTTCATGTGGGTTAAATAGGTGTATTGCGAGTATATCTATATACCATTGCATTTTTTTCCTCTATTTTATAAGGTTAGACACGTGCACTTGGGTTTATATACATTATGCACCATGTTATCGGTCGTTCAAAAACATGCTGCTGGAACCTCCTCTGTGGTTTGAGATGGATATTTGTTAGAGAATATGCTACAGGATATAACAGGAAACCTATTATGACCTGGAGAATATGCTATGAAGGATATGCTATGGAGATATAACAGGAAACCTATCATGAAGATAAAACAGAAAACCAATTATGGAGATAAAACAGGAAACCTATTAGGATATATTTTATGGGATATCATAAATTCTGCCTTTAATGCTTTCCTTATATTTGATTGTAAAAACTTGTATAAAGGAAGAAGGATTTCTCTTGTAATGAAAAACACAAATTAATAAAATGTAGTCTGCAATTGTTCATTGCTTTGTCTGTCTCATCTCTCTGTGTCTGAATTCTAACAATATTCTTACACACCTAGGCAACTGTCTGTAACATACAGTAGACCACTTAAGGAAATGAATACATTTTCCAGAATTTTGATTGGGAACTGTTCAAGAAAACTAAGTCATGTGGCTCTATATGCTTGTACTATGTAACGCTTGTTTAAAATTTGTATGCTTCCATTTGATCATCTTCTCACTTTCTTCTCCACTTCTTTGTCAAGATTTTTTTCCTTCCATTATTTTAACATTGCTTTTAGCCATCTAATTTTTGCTCTTATTGTTTTTTTTTTGGATTTGATGGTTACCATATTTTATTTGCTAGTTACAGCATGGAAAGTTAGGATATATAATTTAAGGGATGTTGAAACAATGTTTCCTACAAATATTGTAGGTCTGAAGAATTTTTCAAAACAGCATTTAGGATGGATATTCTTACAAACTAGGTTGTGGCCGGTGCTTCGCACACGGACATGATGGGGTAATACGACCTAATATACATTGTACGTACATGTATGATTCCATTAGCCATGTCCTTTTCATTTTACTTGCGTACTATCACTAATGCTATATGTAATCTTTCTTGCTTTCTTTCTTTTTTTCTATTTTTTTTTCTATAATTTGTTATACATGGAAGTGCACACCTCCGATCGTACTGTAGTCGTGAAGTTTGTGGGTTGCAACAAATTCTCATATTAAAAATTAGAGGTGTGCAGTGGACACCCATCAGCCAGCTGCCGTCATCTCAAGGTCAGGTAAGATCCTTCTTGTTTCCCCTTCCAATCTAATAATTAGTGGTTTCCACCCGTAAGCACTTTCATCAATCATGGATTAGCAACTGTTCTTGTTAACCTTTATAAATTATTTAGTCCAAGTGGAATCCGATGCTTTGCAGTACCGATTTTTACATTAAAACATCGATGAATAAGTTATTGCGCTTAGCCATTCCACATTAGCTAGTCGTTAAAACAGAAGGAGAAACGGTCTAAGATTGTAATTATATTAAGTCAATCACAAATTTGTTAAATAATAGGTATAAATGGCACGAATTGTGAAGTAGTATAAAGTAAAAATACATTAGCAAATAAAAAATGGTTATTATGAAGTAGTGATGATGCTGCTTTCTATATAGAGCAGTGTTATTAAGACCGGACCCGGCCGCGGTCCGACCGAGGTTAACCGTCGGCCGCCAGCCACCACGGTCCGGAGAAGATTCAACCCTCGAGCATGTCTGAACCACAGATCCAACCTCTAAACCGCATATCGAACCGAAGTAAAACTGAAGATCCAACCTCATCCGGCCATCAAAATCACTTCGATTTTGCTCCAGCCTCTCTTCGTTCTACGCATGCTAAAATCACAGCGATCCGAGATGTTGATATCAAGCTTCATCATCAGCGACCCCTTTGATCTGATTGCGTCTTCAAAGCGACATGGTTTTGGCCGATTTGTGGCATTCTTCCATGAGCAAGATGAAATTGGGTACAGCTAATTTTCTAACGGGTGATGAATTTTCAATTTGGGGGAGTTTCGAAATATTGTGAGCTGGCCACATGCTCTGTGAATGGCTAATAGTTTATGATAGTACGCTCTTACTTCTAACCTCCCAGTATTGATGAAATTTTCAGTTTTGATACACTAATTAGTTGTACAAATGTAGCTTTATCTTTCATGTTGCTATTTTGTTCTGTTTTGTCTGTCTAACACGTATTATCAGCGTGTATTTCTCAAATTTTGTCGAATAATAACATGTACGGTTTTGACGGTCCGACCGATCAGACCTTTGAAACCTTAAACCTTAGGCCATCACGGTTCGATTGACGGTCCGATCATGATAACATTGATATATAGTGAATATACAAGTGGATCAAACTTTAACAAAGCTTTCGGCTACTTCTACGGTTCAGCGGACAAATAATTGCTCATGATTGCTTATTTGTTCTGTCATAATTAATATCACCAGCAATGGTGTTACAGGCAGTAAAGGAAGGTTGTTTAAATGGCAGTCCATCTGAACATGCGAAAAAGAACATAAAACTTGATCCTTTCCAGTACCAGTTGCACAAAATTGAAAAAGTTGAGTAAAATTTCTTATGTATCTCTTACACATTGGATGGGGAAAGTGATGGAAAAACTTCTGCAAACTTGCTGCTCTCAAAAGCTTCTTCCCACTTCAACTTCCGTGTGGCTGAAAGTCAGCAACTAATAATTTTACATGGGACTATCCAACGTCATGGATACAAACAGTAAGAGAGATGCACATTCTATTCAGTTATGAATTAAAGAACGTAGTACATGCAGGAAATAACAACCAAATCTAGTGAAAATTGTTTTTATTGGGACTTTAGGTATAAGCAGTATGGTTTGTAACAGAAAAACTGGTCTAATATGGTAGAGGTACAGATTATTAGAGTTTGAATTAGTAAGTAAACAATTCCTTTTGTTGGGTTATGAAAACGGGGAGAGATGAGGAGTTGAGGGATTGAGAATGATTGATCAGTTTTGCTGTGTCAGAATCAGACAGTGGAAGTAGTGTGAATGCCATGTTCTTCTGTGCTTTTGTGCTGCACGTAGTTGTGAACGGTCTAAAAAAAATTAAGAAGCGCGTAATCTGGAAACTGCTAGCTTGCTTCTCCAAATAAAAATATCATGCAAATCTATATTTGCACAGAGTTCCAACTGTGTGAAACCTCATCGTTTCTATACTCGCGTGAAGCAATAAACGTCCTATTTTACACGCAATTATGTTTAAATGTCACAAAGGCTGAGACCCCCGTTGCAATGTTCAATCTGTAAAGCTAAAGATTCAAATTAAAACACGTTAACGTAGGATACGTCACAAGCTATAACAAAGCAGATGGCCAATTTTTATAATACTGGTCTCTTACTGCACGTCCTAAGCCAAGATTCGAGCTGGAAAGTTAAAAGCCACGCTATTTTCCACATTGCTCAAACAAAATCCAGTGTTTAAATGAGGTACATCATCAGTGGAATGCTCGATAAAAACGAAGGGTACCTCCTACTAAATTTTACCAAAACAGTACAGAAAAAATGAACAAGAGGAGGAAAAAAAAAAAAAAAAAAAAAAACTATACAGAATAAATGAGATAGGTTGCCAAAATAGATAATCATGGAATAAGACCTCCTACTAAATTTACCAAAACAGTAACTCATAACTTATGCCAACCAAATTTGATAACGCTCGGGTGACAGTCTATGCACTGAGTATCCTTCAGAAGCATGAGTGGAAATCGAACCGGCCAACTCGAACTGCACGGCGGCAGCACGGTCAAAGCCCGAGTGGAGGCCTGAAGGTAGACTGGTCAACAAAGATGGAACGAGTAAGGACCCAAATGCATCAAAAAGTCCTTGTATATATTAATCCTAACGTAGCTTGAAAATATGACCAAACAGATAAGTGGCATTTACCAATTTATTTTTTATTAATTAATAATAAAAATGAAATTTTAAATTGACAAAAAAAAATTGTAGTAAATTCGAAATAAAATTTAAATCTAACATATGACATCATCGTGATAATATAATTAAGTAACTGTACAAATCATATTCTCTTACATTGCTAAAAACATGAAATATTCACGCACCTAAGGCATGCCGTAATGCTTAAATATAATAATCAAGAAGCTCAAATGCGCAACAACAGAAATGACGTATTAGAAAGTCAACCATCAGATGGTAAAGTTGAATGCATATATGAAGAGTATTACATGTTAAGATACCCTTTGAATTGATAGTCTTTCTTGGAAGAGATTGTAATAACGTCCTACATCTTGTAAATTGTAAGCACAACTCACTATAAAGGTAAAAGAGACCAATTTCTCTCCAAGTAAGGAAGAACATGTACAGCTTGAGAGGATGCAAATACACATTTAAGCGTCAAAGATTAGACAGTTTGGAACTTAGGGCATATTCGTGCGTATGTGCATACAACAAGCGGTAGCGACTGTTGCAAAATGGTCATTTAAAAAAAAAAAAAAAAAAAAAAAAAAAAAAAAAAGAAGAAGAAGAAGAAGAAGAAGAAGAACTTCAACAATTGGTCTATTGGCTTCAAAGGCAATTGCAGACAATTGCATCCCTTCCTGATGTCTTTCCATAAACTATATGTTGTAGGGCATTTTGTACTCTAGATACACCAATATCTTCTCTTCCTATCTTCTTCCTTTTTAACTGCGCTCACTCCGAAAGAAAGAAAGAAACATTGCTGTTGCAGAAAATTGCTTGCTGCGACGGGGGTCTTCGTTCTATCCTAAAGGAATAACATCATTTACCCTTGAATAATTCACTTTGTAGTGGAGTCGAAATCCTAAAAGAAAATATTTCCCAAACATGCCTCAAAGATATTCTTGCTTCATCGTCGCATCAACAAATACTAACAATTTTAAGGAATTAATATGGCTTCGCCGCAATCCTCCGAATCAACCTACAAAATAAATGAATCAGAAATTCACCAAACTTGATTACTTTGATGGAACAAACTGCACATGTTTGCAGGATAAGTAAATGCTTCTGTTGACTACGTTGAAGATTGCATATGTGCTCGATCTTACCTTGGAACTCATACCTGCACCCAGTGATAAAGAAACCATTGAACTAATTGCAAAATGAAAGAATTGAAAGGAAGATAAAGTGTTTTGCAGGGAAAATGTTCTGAACACTCCACCTGATCATCTTTATGATCTCTTCACTTCAGTTATGTCGCCAAGAGAAATCTAGAAATCGTTGGAGGTTACGTATAGAAACAAAAAAAAAAAGGTGCAGATAAGTTTTTGATTTTCAAATTTTTTGTATACAAGATGCTTAACAACAACATAGTGCAAGATCAAGTACATGAATTACATGTTATTTTTAACAAACTTGAAGATGTTAAACTAACCATTCCTGACACATTGCAAGTTGAGGCTATCTAAGCAAGAGGCGTAAAGGTCGGAGTGAATACAGAAGAAGAAAAAACTCATGCACTTAACAAAGGATTTCTCAATGGAACAAATTCCAAAACTTCTTCACGCTGAGGAAGAGACCATAATCCATGAAAAGAAGATCTTTGAACCTGATGTACACTTTGTTGATAATGATAAATGCTCGAACATAAACAAAAAACGAAAAAGAAACAACAACAACACTTTCCAAAACAAATGCTACAATAATAACAAGGTAAAAAATTGTTATTTCTCTGGTAAGCCATTACATTTTTAGATTGACTGCAAATTCTTTAAACGACAGAATAAGAAGCAAAAAGAAAAGAAAAACGAGATTCTACAAACATGGCCAAACATGATGTTATTCCAGACAACAGAGAACAGAAGTAACAGCCACACGTGTTACCACAAAACTTAAAAAATAGCAACAGTTTCTACTGTTAATACTCAACTTGCTCACAAGTCGATTCAATAAAACTGAAACAGTAGTGGATGTAAAGAGAAATGTAGAAGAAAGTAAATCGTCGGAGGCTCGACGTACCGATTTCCTTAAGACTTTATTTGAAGTCTCCCAGGATACAACAGACGGAAACTGCTCGAGATTGTGATGAGCTCGTCAGTCTGAGGAGCGACAGTTCAGTAGCAAACGTTGAAAGAAGAAATCAGAGGAAGAGGAAGAAGAGTTGTTCAATTCGTGAAGAATGTGATCAGTATTCTTCACTCATTTATACTCTTCGAACGGTTATAATTTCAAAAGTTACGTCTGTTAAATATTCGAATTCAAAACAGGCGCTTCTTTTTATTATAACGGGTCGCACCCGCGTGCCTCTTCATTTTGTTTAACGGGCAGAAAAATCCTCGTTTGATTTCTGTTGGGCCGCGCCCATAGTCATTGCCGCATCCAAAAAGAAAAACCCTCAAAATTGGTTAACTTTTTCGTAGCAAAAATAAGATATTATGGTAGGCCCCAAGCCCAAGCCCAAACCCGACCCGGCCCGGTTCGGTACGGGACGGGTGGGCGGTGCGCGCGTGTGTGTTTGGTTCATATCATCTAGGTCCTCCCCCTCGCACAAAATTACCTGACCCTAAGTGCCAATAAAGGGAATGAGGAATTGATATATAAACATAGTTCTAATCTTATTTTTGGCAATGTGGGACTAAAGTAAATTTCATTCATTCTTTGATATCTAACAATCCCCCACATGAATGATAATATATTTTTTTCCCCACACAAAGTGTAATATCTCAGACTACGAATGGAATAATGCTTTATCGTGGATAAGTAGATATTTCACTTTGAACATTCCCTAGTTAAAACTTATCGGATATACTTGGCTAATCGGTGAATTATTCCATCTTGAACCGTCAGCCTTTATTGTATGTCCAAACAATAAGTTTTACGAAGCATCGATTCCCTTATCATCCAATCTCTTGGTTGTGTTCATTTTGGTCCTGAACACTTTCTGGTTCTGCGAGTGTTTTAGAGAATAAAAGCCTTGAATATTCTCATAGAGCTGACCCAGCTCACACTAACATAGGTGATCGCAACCATTAAGAGCATCCTACGTATACCCCACTTGTTATTTCAAGATATGGTCATCATTAAAAAACATAGTTTTAACCTTGTAATACTTCTGTAGGCATGTATTTGTAGCGTGTACCATAGGAATGGAGTAGGACTGTGTCCAAAAATGCATTACGTCTTGAGTTATTCATAACTGGTTTGCCTATTGATCCTAGTCCATGGGATCTCCAATCGCTAGGATAGGTTTCCGTATAAGATAACTGTAACACCCCACTCCCGCTATGATCACTCACTAAGGGAATGCCATAGCATCGGTGGAGTATTTTAGTGAATATAGAACAGAAAAATTACAACAAGACAGATATAAATAGTACTTGAAATTTTAAAACATCATCTCATAACAGCGGAAGTAAAACATGTCTGGTTACATCATAAAACCACAATAAAGGTCAAGTACAATATCCATCAAAATAAAGAAGTACATAATCCCACTCTCATACAATAGCCAAACAAAAGAAAAGATAACTGGATAACTGGAGCTTTACATCTATCCAAGCTCCTAAAGACTGGAACAGCAATCCGATCAAGCTCCACTACTGCTAGGATCCACCGTAGGACCTGAGGGTTGGGAAAAAAGATAAAAACAACAGGGTCAGACATAAGTCTGAGCGAGTCCTATAACTTTAACAATACAATCGTTAAAGTAACCAGAGAAGACATAAACTGATATACGGTAACATATAGGGATGAATGGCTACCCTAAGCAGTCAACTAAACGAAGATAAAGGATAAAGACGCATCTACCCTCCCTAAGGTAAATTACTAAACTGCACCACACCAGTCGTTCCTAACTTAAAGGTTGATCCCACCCAAGGACTTATAAAATTTACTAATTAGTACCTGCGTACCCCTAGGTGACCAAGTAGGCGCCACGGGGCCCTACAATCCACTAGGTGTACACACTACTTCCCATTCGATCGGCTCCCTAACGTAGATACCCGTGCTGGCCCCACCGTGGGATGTATCATTCCCCAATGTGGCAACCTGATGAAACTAAAGGTGCACGGCTTATATCTACTCGATGCAACAACGGCTTACCTACCAGCCCGGGCCCACTCACGCATATGAAGCCCGTTGGACTTGCGTTGCCACCGCTAACCCGTTTGCCTCTTACAGTCAAGCCCAGTATGCGTGTCCCGTCCTCGACATGGGTCGAGCCCACAAAGATACGTATGGGTTACTGGTTGAAATGGGCCTCCACAAGCTACCCACCTAAGCTTGTCCCTTTTTCTAGTATATCCCACTTAACCCTTTAATCATGTTTTAATTACATGTTCTATTTTGGTTAAGTATTCTAATCGTATTTTCTATTGCCACCCAAGGCAACCACTAGATTTTCTCATGCCACCCGAGGCACCCACTTAACCCCTCATGTCCCTCTACATGCTAATGTGGTTAAGTGTTTCTTAATTAATTAATTAAGAACGTAACCTTTGTAAAGACCTCTCACATTAGACTGTCTTTTATGACCGCTGGTTAAGCCGGTTGGGTCCGGGCAGCCTTATGTCATAACAGAGTCTAACCTCGTGTCTTTACATTAATTACGTATTTAGTTTGTGCCTAAGACCTCTCACATTGGGCTAACATTTGTAGCAACTGGTTAAGCCGGTTGGGTCCGGGCAGTTTTACGCTACAACTGAGTCCAACCTCGTGTCTTAGTCAATTAATTACACCTAATTAATCACCCTCATAATTTTATATTAATTATCCCTAATTAATCAAGTTTTCTTAACATGGGTAGACCTAACTTAATAGGTAAATTCCCATGGGGTAGACCTAACTCAATAGGTAAATTCCCAACACATAGTATGGGTACACCTAACCAAATAGGCAAATTCCCATACTATGTTTATTTATTTTGTGTTATGCATAATTATATTAATTTCACACAATCTTATTAACTTATGCATTTAATTACCCCATCGTTCCCACGTAATTTCGTTCGTGATATAACACATATAAAAGGTGTCAACTTGCATATGAATGAACATGTTTCAAAGGTGCCATCTTGCATATTAACAAACACATAACTTGCATATGAACTTGCATAACATGTCACATAACTTGCATATAATATGTCACATAACTTACATATTCATTTTGCATAACAAACTTGCATATTAGCTTATAGACTTGCATAATGTGTCATCATGAACTTGCATATTAATAAACATGTAACTTGCATATTTACATACATGTAACTCGCATATTAACAAACATGTAACTTGCATATAAAGAAACATGTAACTTGCATATTTACATACATGTAACTTGCATATTAACAAACATGTAACTTGCATATTAACAAACATGTAACTTGCATATTTACATACATGTAACTTGCATATTAACAAACATGTAACTTGCATATTAACAAACATGTAACTTGCATAGCATATTACCATGAACTTGCATAACATGCATATGATTACATAGCCCACAACTTGCATATTTAGCATCATGCAAACATAACATACATCATATTAAACTTGCATAAGCTTACATACTCAACATGCATAAACATAAGATTAATGCTAACATCATATCATATGATTCAAAGCTCATTAACCCACATACAAAACCATAAATCTCATCACATCTCATCTAATTAGTTTACCAAAAGATCATCAAAGTGATAGAAACTCACAACTAGCAACTTTGAACACCAAATGAAGAAGATTAAGATGCTAAGAAGGGATTAGAAGTTGATTAGAGAGTGATTAGTATGCAACCCTCTTCATAAAATTAGTGGAGGCCATGAGAGCTAGCATTTTGCCATAGTTTAGTCACTAGGTTTAATTATGAATGAATTAGGGTAGGTTAGGGTCTTATTTATAGATTAGGCAAGTGTTTTAGGCCATAGGATTAACCCTAGATTCAATCCAAGCCATCAAAGCATGTCTTGGGGAAGAAGTCAAGTGTAGGAACCATCTAGGGCCTTTAGATTAAAGATGGACCATGAGAACCATTCAAATGCAAAATCTGCACTTGAGCGAATCGGCCCACGGGTTGACAGCCAAACACCCTGGATTAACCCCTAGTCGACCCAGCGGGCTCGGGTCGACTTCAAAAATCGGCCGGTTCGGTTATTCCCCTCTCCCAATTCGCTGTTTTGAGCATTTTTGCATATTTATTTATTAAATTTTCAATTATATATATATATATATCAATATATATATATATATATCTACACAACCCATTTCACTTAATTAAGTATACTTTAATTTGGGAATTTTCGTGAAACTTCGCGAGGCCATATCTTGGTCATACGGACTCCGATTTTCGAAAACTCGGACTCTATTTCGCGTATTTTTCCGAGACGAACGCAATGGCATAGCCCGTTTCCCTTGATTCCCATTTTAGAATTAAATTCTGCCTCGATTTATGTTATTACAGGTTATTGAAAATACGGGTTGTTACATTCTCCCCTCCTTAAAGGATTTCGTCCCCGAAATCTTCAAGTTAGGAAGAACGTATCCTACCATCCAATCATCCATCTACTCAAAGCATCATCCACGAGCAATCATTGTCCTTACAAGATTCTAAATGCTGGATGGATATATGCAAAAGTGTGTGTATATGTACTTACCTAATGCGAAAATCAGGCGGTTACTGATACAGTAAACCTCCTTAATGCAAACCATGATAGTGCCATGCATCCAATATGTATGCGAAACCCTATTGACACATACAAATTTCTACATGCGTGCACAACCATACACAAAAATGCATCATCCATATGATAACACAGCCATGATACATCCATCAATCTAACTACCACATCCATTTATGCAATATGCAACATGAAGTGACTGAGCCGATCTAGTGCCTAATGTGTGTGTATATGCATCCACGAGCAACCACTAGCAAACAATTGCATCCATATGCATCCATCAACCATAACATGTTTCAAACACATGTCTCAACCATAGGTTTTACCCTATCTAAAGGTCATAGGTATTAGCAAGAGGATATACTAAAGATAAGATAAGTACTAGACAAGCAATAAAGGAGAAGTTAAAAGACATACTCTCAAAAAGAAATGGATACAAAGAACGCATCTTTGCTTCCGTCTCCCAAGTAGCATTGCTTTCGTCATCTCCCCATTGCACTTTAACTAGCTGAACTTCTCTGTTCCTCAACTTCCTAGTTTCTGACCCAAGGATGCGAGTAGGAGCTCGTCGAATCGTCGCATCACGCTCTACCTCTACATCTCTAAGCAAGCTCGGCTCTACCACCTCCGCGGTCTCATGTAAGCACTTCCTCAAATGTGATACATGGAATACATCATGAACACCACTAAGTCTGTCGGGCAACTCCACCCTATATGCCATCCGTCCAATCCTTTCCTTAATAGGAAACGGCCCAACAAATCTCGGTGCTAACTTCCCTACGGACCCAAAGCGAACAACATTTCTCAATGGAGATACTTTGACAAAAACCATGTCCCCAACCTCAAACTCAAGATCCGTCCTTCTCCGATCCGCATAAGATTTCTGTCTATCTTGCGCTGCTTTCATCCTTTTTTCGAATTAAATCAATCTTCTCTGAAGTCTCTCTAACCATATCCGGCCCAAGCAAGATCTTATCCGTAGATTCCCACCAACATGTAGGAGATCGACAAGGCCTTCCATAAAGAGCTTCGAAAGGAGCCATACCAATACTGGACTGAAAGCTGTTATTATATGCGAACTCCACCAAAGGAAGATGTTCTTCCCATGTACCTCCAAAATCCAAGATACAAAGCCTCAAAAGATCTTCTAAGATACGGTTCACCCTCTCGGTCTGACCGTCCGTCTGAGGATGATATGCGGTGCTCAAACACAACTGAGTCCCTACCGCCTCTTGCAAACTTCTCCAAAACTCACTAGTGAAAATAGGATCTCGATCACTCACAATGCTGGATGGTACGCCATGCAATCTAACAATCTCTCTAACATAGACTGAAGCAAGCCATGGAGCGGTCCTCTTACTCTTTACGGGTATAAAATGGGCACTCTTTGTAAGTCTGTCTACCACAACCCAAATTCCCGTATTGCCCTTCCTCGATCTCGGTAACCCGTCGATGAAATCCATCGAGACACTATCCCACTTCCACTGTGGAACTTCCAATGGGTGTAGCAACCCACCGGGTTTCCTTTGCTCCACTTTAACTTGTTGGCACACTAAGCATCTAGCCACATACTCGGCCACATCTTTCTTCATACCGGCCCAAAAGAAAACTCTCTTCATGTCTTGGTACATTTTGTCTCCACCGGGATGAATAGTCATTCTTGAACGATGTGCATCATCCAAAATAGCCTTCTTCAAACCCTCATCTTGCGGTACACAAAGTCTACCGTCTCTATGCAACCATCCCTTATCATCTATGGTGTATCTACCCAAATGGCTGGACGACTCCCCTCTTATAAGCTTCTCTACCAACACAACCAACTGTGGGTCGTCTCGCTGAGCCTCGCCAATCCGTCTCAAAAGAGTAGGTCTAACCTCCAAGGATGCCAACAAACCAGGTACAAAATCAACAGAAGGTCTGAAGTCAAACAAAGAAAGAAACTCCAAGCTTCGTCGTTCCACGAACAATGGACTCAAAGATAGCCTTTTTCTACTTAAGGCGTCTGCCACCACGTTACCCTTACCAGGGGTATACGCTATCTCGAAATCATAGGATGCTAAGAACTCCATCCACCTTTGCTGTCTTAAGTTTAAATCCTTCTGAGAGAATAAGTACTTCAATGATTTATGGTCGGTGAACAACTCGAATCTCTCACCAAGAAGATAATGGCGCCAAGACTTAAGTGCGAAAACAATCGCGGCCAACTCTAGATCATGGGTAGGGTAATTCTTCTCATGCACTCTCAATTGTCTCCCTCCATAGGCTATTACCCTTCCCTCCTGCATCAAGACTGCGCCTAATCCTGTTCCACAAGCATCGGTATAAACAACAAACGGCTTACTCCCATCTGGGAGCACTAAAACTGGAGCGGTGGTCAAAGCTCTCTTTAACCGTCGGAAAGCATCATCACAATCTACGTCCCATGAGAAAACCAGATTCTTCTTCGTCAAGCGGGTTAATGGGGCTGATATCTTCGCGAAGTCTTTGATGATCTTCCTATAATATCCTGCCAACCCCAAGAAACTTCTTACCTCGGTAGCATTTCTAGGAACTTTCCAATCCTGGATAGATACTATCTTTGCGGGATCCACAGCTATCCCTTCCTTAGAGACCACATGCCCTAAGAATCGCACTTCTCTTCTCCAAAAATGGCATTTACAGAATTTAGCTTTAAGACTATGCGCTCGAAGAGTCTCCAACACTTCCTTGAGATGTAAGGCATGCTCTTCTTCATTCTTGGAAAAGACCAAGATGTCATCCACCAAAAACTACTACAAACTTATTCAGATACTCTCTGAACACTCTACTCATGAGATCAACAAAGTATGCGGGGGCGTTTGTCAACCCAAATGGCATCACTAGCCACTCATAAAAACCATCCGGAGTCCGGAAAGCAGTCTTCTCTATACTGTCCTCCGCCACTCTTAACTGATGAAACCCTGTAGCTAAGTCCATCTGCGAAAATACTGACGCGCCAACCAACTGATCAAAGAGATCATCTATCCTCGGTAATGGGTGTCTATTCTTCTTCGTGAGCTTATTAAGTTCTCTATAATCCACACAAAGTCTGAGGGACCCATCCGCCTTCGTGGCAAACACTACTGGAGCTCCCCACTCCGATATACTTCGCCTTATGAACCCCTTCTCAAGCAACTCCCCTACTTGCTTATGAAGTTCTCTTCTCTCACGAGGAGCCATGTGGCGTACTGGCAAAGACACTGGTTTGGCATTATCCACCAAATAAATTCGGAAATCTATCTCCCGCTTCGGAGGCAAACCCTTTACTTCTTCAAACACATCCGGATATTCCCGGACTACTCTGACAGAACACAAACTTTCGACCGAAGCATCGAGCGATTCAAGATAACTTAGCAAAACAGATTCCATGGGATTGCAAGAGATCTCGAGAGTGTTACCCAAGCGGGTCATGAGCCTGACAACTCTCCTTTCGCAATCAAGAACGGCACCATTACTGGATAACCAGTCCATGCCCAAGATCAACCCATAGCCCGTGAAGCCCAATACAAAAGCATCACATCTAAACTCAACGCTAAGTATAGAAATCTTCAAACCCAAACATATCATAGACAGATATATGGAGCCCCCAATTGGGTTTGAGACAACCAAGGGATCATCAACTAGACTGGTGTCTAAGTGCAGTGACTCAACTAACGATGATGAGATAAAAGAATGCGATGCGCCAGAGTCAAACAAAGTACGAACTGGATGATCAAACAGAAAAACCAGACTTTCAACGGAAATAGTTCTACCTCTCTGCTGAATCGGTGGAACTGAGAGAACCTGAACTTGCCCCCCTGACTGAGGTGGTGCTATAAGAGCTTGCACCTGGCCTCCTGAGGTAGACCCCGTCTTCTGCCCCTTCTTTGGGCAGTTTTTCACAAGATGCCCTGCTTCACCACAATGAAAGCAACCGGTCTTCTTCTTTTTGCGACAATCCTTACTGAGGTGTCCTGGTGTTCCACAATTGAAGCACTTCTTCTTCGTCTTCTTTTTGTCACCATTGCCTTTTCCGCCCTTGCCTTGTTGTTGCTGTTGCGGTTTCTTCTGATCCCCCTTTTTCTCTGGTGCCTTAGAATTCTTATCATCCTCATGCATAAGTGCCATGTAGACAAGCTTCTCAAAAGTGGCCCCCATAGGAATGTGAGTCATAGCTATTCCTTGCAATGGTTCGTTCAAGCCTCTAACGAACCTCAAAGCCTTCTTCTCCGGTGTATTCACCAACTCTATGCCAAACCTTGCTAATTGATTGAATTTGTTGACATATTCTTTCACCGTGAGATTCCCTTGCTTCAAATTCAAGAACTTCTCCATAAACAGATTCTCTTCCGCCCTTGAGAGAAACTTAGCCCCAAACCTTTGCTTAAAATCTGCCCAAGAGTCAACAGGGCGTTCTCCATTAGTGACCTCCCACCAGAATGAGGCCTCTCCCTTCATTAACCAAGCCGCCAACTTGACTTTCTTTCCCTCTTCCACTTCAAAGATATCTAGCAACTCTTCCACTTCCTTAAGCCAATCTCTAGCCTCTACGAAAGTCTCTGAACCAAGAAAAGGTTTTCCTCCTATAGCCTTGAACTCCTTGCAAACCTTAGCAAAATTATCCACTCTAGGCTGAGGAGGAGGAGCGGTTGTCTCTGGTGTAGTAGCATTGGCCGGACCCGCAGCCGCGGCCCTAGCCTCTTGCAACCTCCTATACCATAGTGGTATAACTAAACCCTCCGGGATGTTAAGATCTTCAGCCATGCTGAAACGAAAGAGGAAAGATTCAAAAAGGAGATTCCGAAAGATAAAGATATGGCTATTGGGGATTATGCTTTTCTTTTTCAAAAACTTTTTCTCTTAGAAGACATGCTTTTAAAAATACTTTCTTCGAAAATACTCTTAGAAAGTAGTTTTTCTCAAAAATTTTATCTGTTCTGGTAACCTTAAGCTCTGATACCACGTGTAACACCCCACTCCCGCTATGATCACTCACTAAGGGAATGCCATAGCATCGGTGGAGTATTTTAGTGAATATAGAACAGAAAAATTACAACAAGACAGATATAAATAGTACTTGAAATTTTAAAACATCATCTCATAACAGCGGAAGTAAAACATGTCTGGTTACATCATAAAACCACAATAAAGGTCAAGTACAATATCCATCAAAATAAAGAAGTACATAATCCCACTCTCATACAATAGCCAAACAAAAGAAAAGATAACTGGATAACTGGAGCTTTACATCTATCCAAGCTCCTAAAGACTGGAACAGCAATCCGATCAAGCTCCACTACTGCTAGGATCCACCGTAGGACCTGAGGGTTGGGAAAAAAGATAAAAACAACAGGGTCAGACATAAGTCTGAGCGAGTCCTATAACTTTAACAATACAATCGTTAAAGTAACCAGAGAAGACATAAACTGATATACGGTAACATATAGGGATGAATGGCTACCCTAAGCAGTCAACTAAACGAAGATAAAGGATAAAGACGCATCTACCCTCCCTAAGGTAAATTACTAAACTGCACCACACCAGTCGTTCCTAACTTAAAGGTTGATCCCACCCAAGGACTTATAAAATTTACTAATTAGTACCTGCGTACCCCTAGGTGACCAAGTAGGCGCCACGGGGCCCTACAATCCACTAGGTGTACACACTACTTCCCATTCGATCGGCTCCCTAACGTAGATACCCGTGCTGGCCCCACCGTGGGATGTATCATTCCCCAATGTGGCAACCTGATGAAACTAAAGGTGCACGGCTTATATCTACTCGATGCAACAACGGCTTACCTACCAGCCCGGGCCCACTCACGCATATGAAGCCCGTTGGACTTGCGTTGCCACCGCTAACCCGTTTGCCTCTTACAGTCAAGCCCAGTATGCGTGTCCCGTCCTCGACATGGGTCGAGCCCACAAAGATACGTATGGGTTACTGGTTGAAATGGGCCTCCACAAGCTACCCACCTAAGCTTGTCCCTTTTTCTAGTATATCCCACTTAACCCTTTAATCATGTTTTAATTACATGTTCTATTTTGGTTAAGTATTCTAATCGTATTTTCTATTGCCACCCAAGGCAACCACTAGATTTTCTCATGCCACCCGAGGCACCCACTTAACCCCTCATGTCCCTCTACATGCTAATGTGGTTAAGTGTTTCTTAATTAATTAATTAAGAACGTAACCTTTGTAAAGACCTCTCACATTAGACTGTCTTTTATGACCGCTGGTTAAGCCGGTTGGGTCCGGGCAGCCTTATGTCATAACAGAGTCTAACCTCGTGTCTTTACATTAATTACGTATTTAGTTTGTGCCTAAGACCTCTCACATTGGGCTAACATTTGTAGCAACTGGTTAAGCCGGTTGGGTCCGGGCAGTTTTACGCTACAACTGAGTCCAACCTCGTGTCTTAGTCAATTAATTACACCTAATTAATCACCCTCATAATTTTATATTAATTATCCCTAATTAATCAAGTTTTCTTAACATGGGTAGACCTAACTTAATAGGTAAATTCCCATGGGGTAGACCTAACTCAATAGGTAAATTCCCAACACATAGTATGGGTACACCTAACCAAATAGGCAAATTCCCATACTATGTTTATTTATTTTGTGTTATGCATAATTATATTAATTTCACACAATCTTATTAACTTATGCATTTAATTACCCCATCGTTCCCACGTAATTTCGTTCGTGATATAACACATATAAAAGGTGTCAACTTGCATATGAATGAACATGTTTCAAAGGTGCCATCTTGCATATTAACAAACACATAACTTGCATATGAACTTGCATAACATGTCACATAACTTGCATATAATATGTCACATAACTTACATATTCATTTTGCATAACAAACTTGCATATTAGCTTATAGACTTGCATAATGTGTCATCATGAACTTGCATATTAATAAACATGTAACTTGCATATTTACATACATGTAACTCGCATATTAACAAACATGTAACTTGCATATAAAGAAACATGTAACTTGCATATTTACATACATGTAACTTGCATATTAACAAACATGTAACTTGCATATTAACAAACATGTAACTTGCATATTTACATACATGTAACTTGCATATTAACAAACATGTAACTTGCATATTAACAAACATGTAACTTGCATAGCATATTACCATGAACTTGCATAACATGCATATGATTACATAGCCCACAACTTGCATATTTAGCATCATGCAAACATAACATACATCATATTAAACTTGCATAAGCTTACATACTCAACATGCATAAACATAAGATTAATGCTAACATCATATCATATGATTCAAAGCTCATTAACCCACATACAAAACCATAAATCTCATCACATCTCATCTAATTAGTTTACCAAAAGATCATCAAAGTGATAGAAACTCACAACTAGCAACTTTGAACACCAAATGAAGAAGATTAAGATGCTAAGAAGGGATTAGAAGTTGATTAGAGAGTGATTAGTATGCAACCCTCTTCATAAAATTAGTGGAGGCCATGAGAGCTAGCATTTTGCCATAGTTTAGTCACTAGGTTTAATTATGAATGAATTAGGGTAGGTTAGGGTCTTATTTATAGATTAGGCAAGTGTTTTAGGCCATAGGATTAACCCTAGATTCAATCCAAGCCATCAAAGCATGTCTTGGGGAAGAAGTCAAGTGTAGGAACCATCTAGGGCCTTTAGATTAAAGATGGACCATGAGAACCATTCAAATGCAAAATCTGCACTTGAGCGAATCGGCCCACGGGTTGACAGCCAAACACCCTGGATTAACCCCTAGTCGACCCAGCGGGCTCGGGTCGACTTCAAAAATCGGCCGGTTCGGTTATTCCCCTCTCCCAATTCGCTGTTTTGAGCATTTTTGCAT
>JASFAX010002526.1:0-45620 GCA_030737875.1 Allium sativum
GATGCCACTGCCAGTTGTTGTATTCTGTGACTGACCCAATTGATACCAACCGAGTCGAATGAGACCAACCGACCCAAATGATACCCATATCTTGTATTCAAACCGACCAAGCCAAACGAGACCGACCCATGTTGTAAAGGAGTCGACCGACCAGATAAGATGATAAAGCCGACCGACCAGACACTTTAGACCGACCGACCAGGAACTGGAGATTGATCACCATGTTGCTTCTTCACTAACCGAGCAATGACCTTGGAAACGAGACCGACCCATACCAAAGATTGACTCGTGTGATGGAGACCGACCAGCTTGGCTTAGTTTCGACCGACCAGCTACGCAGTGAGCCTGACCGACCCATATCCTTTGCTGACCAGACCAAGCCATATTGTTTAGTGCCGACCGACCCATAGAATTAACCTGACCGACCCCAGTTAAATGTGATCACGACCGACCCATTTGCCTTGTGTTAGACCGACTCATGGTTTTATTAGATAACCGAACCATCATTTGAACTCTGACTTTCAGTGGATTAACAAAAGGTTAAGAATTTATTGAAGTAAGAAGTCTAAAGGTTTATTATCCTGAAAAGCTCTCTTTGTACAAGTATAAATCAGAAGTCTTGTAATCTTTAAATAATAAGATAAGCATTTTTTTGAAGTTAAAGTAATACTATCTATTTTTCCTCTCTTCCTTTTCTTATTTGTTTTGTTTAAAGAGCTCTGCAGCAGCAACTCAAACCTCTTGTTTTTAGTATTCCAGAAAATAATCAACATATTTTGGTATCAGAGCTTCGGGTTAGGACTCGAGTAGACGTTATTCTTTTCACTACAAAACACGATTAACAACTAGAAACGGCAAGCACAGGTGCTGCTCTTTCCCAGCTTCTAATTCCTAACTTTGACGGGGAAAACTATTAGTTTTGGAAGATCAAGATGAGGACTTTACCATTGTCTCATACCTATGGAATTTTGTTGAATCTGGCTATACTGAACCCGAAAATGAGTCTGCTCTAACTGATCCTGAGAAAAAGAAACTGGATGATAGTCGCACGCAAAATTCTAAGGCATTGCTCTTTATACAACAAGCAATTTCAGCATCAATCTTTCGCAGAATTTGTGGATCCACTAAAGCAAAGGAGATTTTAGTGAAAGAATATCAAGGCAACAACAAAGTGATAAGAATCAAATGCCAATCCCTAAGGCGTAAATTTGAGAACCTGAAGATGAAGGAGACAGAGAGCATGCAAGATTATTTCTCTAGGATAATTGATGTAGTAAATCAACTACGTACATATGGTGAAGATGTCACTGAACAAAAAATTACAGATAAGATACTTATCAGCTTACCAGAAAAATATGGCTACATAATTGCAGCAATTGAAGAATCAAAAGACACCAGTAACTTGTTCGTAGAAGAACTGATGGGTTCACTTAGAGCTCATGAGCAAAGGAAGCAGAAACATGCTGATAAATATTTGGACAGTGCCTTCCGAACAAAGCTAAATCTAGATAGACAAAAACATAATTGGAGAAGTTCAAATTTCAAGCCAGGTGTTAGGGATGGAAAGGATAAAAAAAAATATCATCTAAGTCCAAATGAAAGTGAAAAAAATATCGAACAAGGTATTAGTTCTAGGATTACTAAACCTTCATGCACAATTTGTAAAAAATCAAGTCATTCTTCTAGCGAATGTTGGCATCGTGGCACACCGCAGTGTCACACTTGCAAGAAATTTGGGCATATTCAAAAAAATTGTTGGCATAACAAAAAGGAAAAAGAAAAAATTTTTGAAGAAAAAGGGAAGAAGAAAATTTGTTTAATTCTTGTTAATCAACTACTTCATAGGAAAAAGAAGACATTTGGTACATCGATAGCTGGTGCAGTAACCACATGATAGGAGATGTTGAAGCCTTCCTCAACATAGACAAAGAAGTTAGTTCTCAAGTGAAGATGGCAAATGGTTAAAGGAAAATGTACGATTGCAGTCAAAACAAAAAAGGGAACAAAACTTATTTATAATGTTTTACTAGTTCCAAATTTGCAACAAAATTTATTAAGCATTGGGCAGCTCATTCAAGATAGTTATTATGTCACATTTGAAGAAGATTGCTGCAAAATCTATGACAAATCAAACATCTTAATAGTAAATATTAAGATGACAGGAATAAAAGTTTCCCTCTTGAATTCAAGTATGCAAGGGAACTTGCTTTACAGGGAGAAGTTGAAGAGGATATTCAAATATGGCACAAAAGATTTTGCCATTTAAATTTCAATGGTTTAAAGTTGTTGCAAAAACTAAATATGGTACATGGGCTACCAAAATTAACAGGGAGGTTGTTGTATGTGAAGGTTGTGTGATGGGAAAACAACATAGGGATTCTTTTCCGAAATATAGCTCATGGAGGGCAAAAGAAGCTTTATGGCTAATTCATACTGACTTATGTGGTCCAATGCAAACTTCATCCCTTAATCAAAATAGGTACTTTATTATCTTTGTTGATGATTTTACTAGAATGACATGAGTTTATTTCTTGAAGGAAAAATTAGAAACTTTTTCAACCTTCGAAATATTTAAAGCTTTGGTGGAAAAGCAAAGTGGCAAATCAATTAAAGTGATCAGAAGCGACAAAGGTGGAGAATACACTTCAACTAGATTTCAAGATTTTTGCAAAGATGAAGGTATTTGGAAGCAACTAACTACAAGCTACAACCCTTAACAAAACGGTGTTGCTGAGCGGAAAAATCGCACCATTGTGGAAATGGCATGGTCGATGATTCATGAGAAAAACATGCCAACAAAATTCTGAGCAGAGGCTGTTTATACTGCTTTTTACATTCTAAACAGATGTCCTACTAAATTTGCTCAAAAAAAACCCATGTTGAAGCCAGGAGTGGAACAAAACCTGAGGTAGGTAATTTTAAAATATTTTGTAGTATGTGTTATGCGCATATTCCTAAAGAAAAAAGATACAAGCTTGAGAAAAAGAGTGAAAGATGTATCTTTTTGGGTTATGATGACGAAACTAAAGCCTACAAGTTACATAATTTGGAGACTCAAAATTCATTGATTAGTAGAGATGTTATATTCAATGAAAAAACTTTTTGGGATTGGAAAAATAACAAAGTGCAGGAGCTCTCTTTTGTAATGGAGGAACATCAAAATAATGGTTCTCCACTAGACAATGAAACAAATGGAGAAATCTCTCATCAGCCACCTGAAAATACTCCACCTCGGTCTCCATATACATTAAGTTCAGTGCCATCAAGCCTAACAACTCAAGAAAGCACTTCACCAAGAAAGTTTAAAGCCTACATGATGTGTATGAGAGATGTAAATTTGTCTCTATTGAACCTACAATGTTCGAAGAAGCAGAAAAGCATGAAGTATGGCAGAAGGCCATGGAAGAAGAGATTGAAATGATCAAGAAAATCAAACATGGAAACTTGTGGAACGTCCGAAATCCAAAAAAGTTATTGGGCTAAAGTGGATTTACAAGACAAAGCTGAATTTAGATGGAACTATACAGAAACATAAAGCAAGAATTGTGGCGAAGGGATATTCACAAAAACCTGGAGTTGATTTTTGTGAAATGTTTGCTCCAGTGGCGAGGCTTGAAACAGTAAGAGCTGTGATTGCTTTGGCAACTCACAACAAGTGGCCTCTTTACCAACTCGATTTGAAGTCGGCTTTTTCAAATGGGGTGCTCACTGAAGAAATATATGTAGAGCAACTGAAAGGATTTGTTATTAAGGGAGAGGAAGATAAAGTGTACAAACTAATAATGGCTTTGTACGGGCTTAAGCAGGCCCCGAGGGGCTGGTACACTGAAATCCATTCCTACTTCATCAGAGTTGGGTTTAAGAAAAGTAATAGTGAGCCAACTTTATACATCAAGATCCAAGGTACGGAAGTTTTAATTGTCTCTCTTTATGTTGATGATTTGGTGATAACAGGAAGTAATAATCAAATGATCCAATATTTTAAAGATGACATGTTAAAGACTTACGAGATGAACGATCTCGGTTTACTGCATTATTTCCTTGGAATAAAAATCCATCAGGGAGATGATGACATTTTTATATCACAAAAGAAATACACTGAAGACATGTTAAGAAAGTTTAAAATGTTTGGTTGTAAATCAGTAAGTGTTCCATTTCAAGTAAATGAAAAATTCAAGCAGGATGATGGTGCATAAAAAGTTGATGCTTCTACATATCAGAGTTTGATTAGGAGTCTTTTATATTTAACATCTACACGACCCGATATAATGTTTGCAACAAGCTTAATGTCCAGGTTTATGCAAAACCCAAGTCGGATTCATTTCAAAGCAGCCAAACAAGTTTTACGTTATCTTCAGGGAACTATTGATTATGGTATTATGTACGAGCCTGTGAAAGATTCAAAGTTTTTGGATTACTTGGATTTACAGATAGCGACTGGGTAGGATCGATTGATAATTGCAGAAGAACATCAGGCTATGTCTTCTCTTTTGGATCAGGTGTTTTTTCGTGGGCCTCGAAGAAACAAAAATCTGTTGCACTTTCATCAGCTGAAACAGAGTATGTTGTTGCGTCGAAGGCTGTTTCTCAAGCAATATGGTTACGAAGAATTCTTGATGATATTGGACAGAAACAAGAAGGTAGCACACTTATTTACTGCGACAACAAGTCTAAAACAGACATTGCTCAAAATCCAGTTGGTCATGACTCATGACACAACAAAACACATTGCAATCAAATACCACTTCATTAGAGAAGCTACTGAAGATGGAGTTGTAAACTGGTGTTTTGTCGCACTAATGACCAGTTAGCAGATATTTTTACAAAGGCTTTGAGAAAGAATAAGTTTATTCTTCTTCGACAACAACTTGGAGTTACTAGAAAATGCATTAAGGGAAAGTGATAAAGTTGATGCATTTTTCAGAAGGATATCTCTTGAAAGTTCAGAATTTATTGTAGTATGATGTCTAAAGGTCTATTATCCTGAAAAGCTATCTTTGTACAAGTATAAATCAGAAGTCTTGTAATCTTTAAATAATAAGATAAGCATTTTCTGAAGTTAAAGTAATACTATCTATTTTTCCTCTCTTCCTTTTTTTTTTTTTTTTTTTTTTGTGGGTTTAAAGAGCTTTGCGGCAGCAACTCAAGCCTCATGTTTTCGTATTCCAGAAAATAATCAAAAAGTTTGTACACAAAGGTAAATTGAACTACCTACCAGCGGTTTATCACTGTTTAAATTATCCTTAATGTAATCTGGAAATTAAGTAATCCTGAGAATAAACGATTAACGCAATGATTAAAAATAGTAATCATTTAGTGCACCACTTGTTACAAACTTGCTACATTGGCCTATCTTGTATGAGAGTCTAGAAATATCTTGCAAATGTTCTCACGTAAAAAGAAATTCATGATCAGGTTGAGGGAATCATGGGTGCAAATAGTTACAGTTTTCCATATAACAAATATGGACAAATCAAGCAAACATACATATAGCCATTACTTGTCTGAGAAAGAAAACTATTACAAATAAAACATACAAAATCTTATAGGACTCGAATATTGTACAAAAAATATATACACAAACAATGTTCAACATTAAAATAATGGATAAAACGGAGAACATTGTGTTATATATATGTATATATATCCAACCTTAGAAATTATATGGTATGTTCATCATATTGAAGTCAATTAACTTTCAGCAACAACGGACTTTGTTGTGAAGTCGAAAAATGTAATATTTTTATCCATTTTGTTGGGTCGACAAAGCTAATACCAAATATTTGTTTTCCTCCATGCATATTTCTGTAAGTTGCCTGGTTCTTCCTACTCCATTTAAGTTGCAATACTGGGGATCCTGACGTTGTCACTGGGGCTACTAGTGTTAACAACAATGCAAAGATGTGTTCTTCAATGCTAAGTGATGCGTTTGGAAAAGACATATTATTTAGCCTATATAAATAATCGTAACCCCATCGATATCATTTAAGTGTTAGCTACATATTTAGGAAAACATAGGTGATTAGGATAATAAGCCGTTACTTCCAACCCTGTTCAAGAAATCTCCTCTTGTATTGTATTGGCTGAAAGTAAGGGAGAAAATAAATAAACATATAACTAATATGTATGATGGTGCATCCTTATGCCTACAGCAGTAAATGAAATGCTCGACATACATGATTTTGTGTTGGGAAACAATGGCTGAGTCGCGGACTAGGTCGCTTTCTTGAAGACGATTCAGCGATCTGGTCGGTGGTGCAAAGCAGTTCATACTTATCGTCGCCGCCTCTGGGATAAAACAGCCTTTTGAGAAAAATAATTGATTTGCTTGCACAACAAACCAATTCAGATTTGCACTTTCGATTTAAATTTAACTGCTCGTTCTGATTTTGTTTTTGAAGAACTTTTAATGGTGGAGGAAGAAGAAGAGAGAGATAAGAATAAAAAATTGTTTTTTTTTTGAGTAGTTCGGCAATAAATAAACATGGTAATACATGTAGAGGAAGTCGGTTCAGATCTAAAAAAATGGATCTCAATTTTTTTACCAAGTCAAATAAAAAAAACTGGTTTTTTTCTCTTTATATAGCCTCATGATGTGGGACTATTCATATATGAGTCACCTCACACTTATCCAATTCTTTTTTTAAATAATTCATCTTTATAAAAAATGAATCATTTTTCCAACAATCCCCCAGTTGATTTTTGTTTTTAAATATTTCGAGCAGTTTCTAAAAAACATAAGATTGTGCATAAACAAAGGTGTCATCCGACTTGAACCTTTGCATAGTGAATAAGATTCAGTTTTTACTAGAGTGGCATGTAGTCTTGAACTATATTCCTGACATCAAACCACACACAACCTTTTATATAGTGCAATCAAATAAGCCCGTGCATTTATGGCCATGCACGTCTATCCCAGTTTAGTGAACGCTCTAGGAATCTTGCCCAAAACTCCATAGGAAACGATCACATTTCCACATTCACATAGGTGAGTCTATCAAGAGTACTCCTGAAGGTAGGTACTCCACTCCAATTAGAGTATATATCTCATTAAGAGTTTCTATCAACTCGTCCTCTAATCACTTCAGGAATACATGCTTCTTAATACAAAAATTTAGCATGTTCATCTACTATCACTACACAACTTGTTTTACCCATTGAACCTAGTTCTTGGGATCTCCAGTCATTTAGGTCGGGTTACCATCGTGCGTGATTCCACAATCTCTGGGCAATAGTCCCATTCTTTTAGAATCATTAAGGACTTTCTTTCTGGTCAGTCCTTTCGTCAAAGGATCTGCCAAATTGTCATCACTTCATATGTGATGTTCTCTAACAACACTGTGCATACGACTGTCATTTCTTACTGTTGTAATATTGGTTCTATCCTTCTTTCAGTAGTCGTCAAATTTTCATCACTATGTATGTGATGTTCTCTTACAGTATTGTACTTAAGACGTCGTCTTTTACCATTGTAATAACGGTTCTATACTTTTTGCAATAGCCGCGGTATTATCGCAATCGATTATACCACTGGTGTCGGTTTTTCCCTTATGGGGATCTCAAATAGCAGATTTCTTTAGTTCTCTGCTTCTTGACTAGTTGTGGCTAGTGCTATTATCTCAGTCTCTATAATAGACTGAGTCAAAATCGTCTGTTTCTTGGGTTTCCAAGAGACAGCTTCTTCAGCGATGCTAAATATATAGCCACTGGTCCTTTAGAATCATCAGATAAAGTATTTCAGCCTGTATCAGAATATCCTTCAAGTACAACTGAACATTTTTCATAATGTAATCCAAGGTTCATAGTTTATTAAAGGTATCTCATAACCCTTTCATTAGCATGTTAATGCTCTATACTAGGTCTACTGAAAAGCATGCATAATAATCCCACGACATAGGCAATGTCGGGTCTGGTACAATCAGTGGCATCCCGAAGGCTTCCAATGATGCTCGCATAATCAGACTGTCTTACATCCTCACCAATGTTCTTAAATAACTTTACACTAGGATCATATGGTGTACATGCAGATTTAGAGTCAAGATAATTGTATTTATTTAGTATCTTCTCAATATAATGAGATTGATCCAAAAAAAAGTCTCTTTTTACCTAGTAATCTTAATATCAAGGATTACACTCACCTCACCTAGACCTTTTATATCAAAATTGACACTTAATAAAGATTTGACTGAGTTTATGGCATGAATATTTGACCCAAAAATGAGTAGGTCATCTACATAAAGTCATATAATAGTGCAAATGTCATTCCCAGACTTGTAGTAAATGCATTTGTCACTTTCATTAACTTTAAAACCATGTGAAATGATAAAGTTGTCAAAAAAAAATTCATGCCATAGTTTAGGTGCTTGTTTTAAACCATATAATGATTTATCTAATTTGCATACTTTATGTTCTTGATTATGTACTACAAGTCTTTCAGGCTGGTCCATAAAAATTTCTTCTTCTAATTCACCGTTCAAAAATGTGGTTTTTACATCCATTTGGTGTATTAGTAAATTATGAATGGAAGCAAGTGAGATTAATACCCAAATGGATGTAATTCTAGTTACTGGTGAAAAAGTATCAAAAAACCTATATTTTATTTTTGCTTAAACCTTTAGCTACTAGTCGTGCTTTATATTTATCAATAGTGCCATCAGGTTTTAATTTCTTTTTAAATACCCATTTACAGCCTATAGATTTACAAGATTTACAACCGGGGAAAATCTACCAAATGCCAAGTCTTATTGGATTCTAGAGAATCCATCTCATCAGTTATAACCTCTTACCAAAAATCGGCATCTAAAGAAGATAAGGACTCTTGGAGGTTTAAGAGATCCTCCTCTATAGTAAAAGCATAAAAATCCGAACCAAAGTCTTTTACGGTTCTTTCTCTTTTATTTCTTCTAGGTTCAGCTTCGGAATTTTCGTTAAATTCTGTTCTAATAGGCATACTTAAAGTGCCCCCACTATTCCTTAATTTTAAAAAAATTGTTTCATAACAATCGACATCATTTGTTCCAATTATATTATGTGTATTTAGATCATAAAATCTGTATGCTTTGCTATTAATAGCATAGCCTATAAATACACATTCATATGCTCTACTTGCCAATTTTATTCTCTTAGGGTTTGGAACGTAAACATATGTTAAACAACCCCAAGTTCTAAAGTATGATACATTGGCTTTATAATCCTTTAAAATTTCATAAGGTGAAATTTTATTCTTAGATTTAGGGATCCTATTCAAAACATAGCATGCAGTTAATAATATATCCTCCAACCAACGTTTTACTGCATTAGAATTTAATAATATGGCAAATACAAATTCGGTAAAGGTCCTATTTTTTCTTTTAGCTTTACCGTTCATTTCAGGTAAATATGGTGCAGTTTTCTTATGTACTATACCATGTAATTTATAAAAATCCAGAATAGAACTACATTCATATTTTGTTCCTCTATCAATACGAAGTCTCCTAATTTTCTTATTTGTTTGATTCTCAATTTCAGTTTTAAATTTAAACATGTCAAATTCATCACATCTTTCAGGATTACTGTCTTTCCTAAGGTAAACTTTATTTCCACATAGGTGAAATCAGAACAGTTATCCCTGCAACTTTAATGCCGTGAGAATCTCCCAACTACACATTCTGATCATCAGCAGCCATGTACATAGTGAATATATCACGATTATAGCAGACATGGCAAGAAACATTAGTGTCTACCCACCAACCCTCTGATCCACCAACAAGGTGAATCTCAATAATCATAGCCGTAAAAGGCTTCTCAGTCAGGTTAGTCTGCGGTATAGGGCCTAGCCTGTTCCTACACTTTCGTGTCATATGATCTGATTTTCCACAGTTGTAACATAAAAACAACTGTCCATAATCATTCTTTTGGATTGGTCACTACTGTTCTTTATGGTTTTCTTGCGGATTCTCATTCTGCAGTATAACCGAAAAGGCTATTGATTCATTTTATGTAATGGACTTGATTGTTAAGATCAAAATAATGTGCAAAGATTTCAAGTAAGCAGAAATACATCTTCCAAAAAATGATGGTCTATGCTAAAAGGCGTTTATCCACATCTGTCTTGAACACCTTCTTTTTCTAGGATGTCTTAGCTTCTAATTTATCACAAAAGTTTATATATTGTTAACAGTAATTAGTTAAAAATAAATATCTTGGAACTCCTTTTTTTCAAAAATCTTTGAAGAGATTTCCCACAACTTATCTACACAGTCCACATAGTATGGATTGCTAACCATCAGGTTGAATAGTAGTCGGATTTTATCAGTATACAAATTGCAATCCGGAAATTTTCATTCTACTATTTTGAAGGTTTAACAATATACTACAGTTAGTAGGCGAATCAAAATTATAGTTCTAATATCAATTTGTCCTCAAATTTAACTCACAGCTAATCTCAAAATTGGAAATGTCATTTTCAAGATCGTAAATATTAGAGAACAGATCTGAGATACTATGTGAATGCTGATATTTTAATTCAGTGATAAAGAAATTGTAGTTTTATACCTCAGAATCTTGTTTCGCTACTGACTGAATGTTTCAGCTTCCAGACATAACAACAAAGCAGCTTGGAAGATAGAAATTCATAACATACCTTCACATGAGATGCATCTAGTGATTTTTCAGAAAGCTTCCCTTCAGGATCCCTTTTTCTTTTCTAACCAAAATGCCTTATTTCCATCATCGAAAACATTGCACCGACACAGCTGCACATAGATCTCTTTCTTGCTATTGAGATCCTCAAAGCTTCCACATTTTCTGACTAAATAATTATAATTACGCGACAATTTCGTATCCCAGTCCTGTCACCGTCGCTGCAGATCCAAACTCCCTATTCACCATCGCCATATGACAGATCTCCTACGGGGACAAATGAAGCAAGACTGGCCGCAACGCATGACTCCGGAAGGTCCTGCAGTCCTGTCGTCTGCGTCGCGTCATCAACCGCGCATGAAATTTTAGCACCCTTTGACAGCTAATCTATTAACTTCGTTTTAATCAGAGAGTTTTGTTTTCTATTTTAATTCGTGGCTCGTGGATTTTGGGTAGTAGAGAAGGATCAACGTCGTCTGTTGAAAAGATATAGCCATTGTTTCAGATCGTCTTCAAATTGTTGGGAAACAATGACTGAGTCGCGGACTAGGTCGCTTTCTTGAAGACGATTCGGCGATCTGGTCGGTGGTGCAAACCAGTTCGTACTTGTCGCCGCCGCCTCTGGGATAAAACAGCCTTCTGAGAAAAATAATTGATTTGCTTGCACAACAAACCAATTCAGATTTGCACTTTCAATTTAAATTTAACTGCTCGTTTGGATTTTGTTTTTGAACAACTTTTAATGGTGGAGGAAGAAGAAGAGAGAAATAAGAATAAAAAGTTGTTTTTTTTCTGAGTAATTCGGCAATAAATAAACATGATAATACATGTAGAGGAAGTCGGTTCAGATCTAAAAAATGGATCTCAATTTTTTTACCAAGTCAAATAAAAAAAAAACTGGTTTTTTTTTCTCTTCATATAGTCTCATGATGTGTGACTATTCATATATGAGTCATCTCACACTTATCCAATTTTTTTTTTAAATAATTCATCTTTATAAAAAATGAATCATTTTCCAACATTTTGTTATTAAGCTCTTACTAAATAAAACCATAAAATTTAAAATAAAGGCTGTTAAATATAAGTATACCTCTGCCCACTCAATTGCATATAAATTTAAAGAAGTCAGTATCACAAATACTTGAAATATATGAATTGGCATCTACAACTTGGAAGTACATAAAATCTATCAAACATATCTTAGTTGAGGTGAGACTACCTTTTCCATGAATTACATGGTCTAAGATCTAGAACTGAATTGTGGTTAGTATTCCCCTTTCTAATATTTTAACAAATAGCATATTCTATATTTTGATGCAGTCCCCTTTTCTAAACTCTTCAAACCAATTACTGTCGGCATCTTCATGTCGGATTGAATGGTATAAGATAATTTGTTTATTTCATATGTAGTACCATCCGGATCTTGCAACGTAACCGTGAAAAAACTGTCATGATGAAACAACATTTAACCAAAATTTCATCATCCCTTCTTGGAGAGGAATTACAATCAACCTTTCTAGCCTATATCCTATATTCAAAGACTTCCAAACATAAACCTTCCTGACTATTTACTATAGTATTAGCCAGGCCTTCTTTTTCTGTATCAACCTTAATCCAATTTTTAGACTATGAATCGAGATAACAATTTACTAACAAATAGATAAGACCCTCTTCTCTTTTTTTAGGACCTCTTGTAAAACCATTCAAGAAAATAGTTTTAAATTCAGTAGCCAAAGATTAAGATAAAACCTTTGTTCATACTAACTCTGCGGCTAAGGCAAGAATGGTACATAAGAGAATGTATAACATTTTCATTGACGACAAAAGATGCAAAAAACGAATTATTTCTCTCATACTTTCCTTAAATGAGAATCACCCCAAATTCAAAAATATAAAAAAGCCCTTTCTTTCGTTCAATCCACGGTTTAAAGTAGAATTTCTTTTGTTGTGATGTATACTTATAGAAAGAGCTAAAAAGCACATAAAAAATAAAATAAAATAAACGATCAGTAAATTGTTACGCTCAAAAAAATTAAAGCGAACTTTTAGAGAGGTCGGGCTGAAATAACAAAGTAGGATGGTAGATCCAAAACTAAACTTCAAATAGACAAACCACCTGCAAGTAATAGGGTTCCTTGACTAAGCAACTGGACCAGTTCTACAATCGAAGCAAGTAATCGATAGTCTAACCGAGGACCGGGGAGACGAAATGGAGGATGATAGAAGAGGCGATGGGATTATTGTATGCAAACGGAAATAATAATGCAGGGTTTGAAAGGATCCAGGGATCCAAAGACGTAGACGTAGGCGTCATTGACGAGTATCATGGAAGAGATCGATCGACATCAGTGATGGGATTATTGGATGCAAACTGAAATTAATAATGCAAGTCAACGTCAATGGCTGGGCAAAGGAACAAATAAGGGGCATAATAATATTTATGCTTCCAAGTGAAAGGGAGGGAGGTTATGGATAGCAAGTGTACGACGGTTGAGTTTAAAATCCCTCTATGCAATTAATTGGGGCCTAGTATGCTGTAGAAATCAAACCCAATTTTTAAAGTATAGCTTAGTATAGATAAATCTTTTAGATTGATATGCGCAAGAATGAAATCTAAATCCTACAGTAAAACACCTCAAAAAATATACAATAACAACACGAAAACAATGCTTTTCTTATTTTAACAGCACAGTCACAATATTACAAACTGAAAGAGTTCCATGCAACAGTGCTAACAAGTAACAGTACATGTTTCATGACAATTCAGTTGGCGAAACCTAGATTACAGGTAACACTTTTAAAATCAAACATGGTTCTATTGGTAATTAAAAACTCAAGTAAAAAAATGGTTTTAGCAACTAAAAAAAGGGTTAAACCAAATACCCTAACAATGATGGTAACAACCAATGTTGAGACACTGTAATTTTGTACCAAAGGCGCCTGGTAGAGGTCTGAAGCAAAAATAATATCAACTCCATTAAAATCATTAAGTACAAAGCGTCTGCAAAGCATAAGTTGTGGAAAAACCAAATAGTTGCACAAATCCTTATATAAAGCATAAGGCTATAGTGAATCTTATTCAGTCTCCTACAGGGAAAGTCAGCGAATGGTCACTAGCTGCTCTCAAGCGCTGAGACCATCCTTCCTCTAATTTGAATAATTTGAATAACAGCACTATGAAAAAACAATAAAGAAAAAGCAAATAAATAACATAAAAGATCAAAAGGAAAAGCAATGGTAATAGAATGGATGCATCAACGAAAAGCAGGATTCTTTTTCATTTACCTCCAATAGGATGAATGAGAGTGGGCGAATGAAGGCAGCGTGACATCAAATCGACCGGCTGTTAAGCGGAATCAGGCCAAGCTATTCCGGGAAACTATTTGAAAAAATTGATGGGAAAAGACCGTGAACCGTTCAACTTGTTACGAAGAAAAGCCTTCTGAAATACCCACTCGCGATTGTGCAGCAAAACAGATCTTTTATGCAATGGGTCCTCGATTTTACGACGTTAGGGTTTGAGATGCTTTCTATAAAAGTTTTTTTCAAAATTGCCATAAATCAACCTTTGAGAATTACCGATTTAGTACAATAATTGTTTGCGAAGTTCATCACATAATGTGCAATTAACTGCCATACTTACATAACATGTACTTATTGAAAACCACCATAATACTACAAAACCAGATACAATAGCAATCAAGAAACTGAAAAAGGAAAGAAAAAAAATCGTCGTTAAAACCCCATGTTCAAGCAGGTTATGCACAATATTTATTTTAGCAATTAAGAAACTCTATAATTCTGACCTCGCAGTGACATTTGGATTTCATATCTCTCATATTACTAACGCATGGTACGAACATAGTTAGAAAATAACTGTGACGAACGACGAAATTTACCTAAGAATGTAAAAATATTATCAATATTTTCTTCCATAAGATTAGATTACGTAACCAGAACATGCAGCCTCAACAAAATGTATTTTGGACACCTTATAGCAGATGCTTTGGCGTAATAAAATAAGATGTTATAACATTTGATATGGCCAAATGAGCACATAACATACAGTACATTGACGGAAATACTAGTGATTATACAACTGAGCAAGGTGTAAACATGAAAAGGTACGCTTTTATATTAATGAGAATATAAGAGACATCACATTGATGGAAATAATAATTATGTAGCTGCGCCGAATAAGGTTTAAAGGTGAAAACCTTTATATTAAATTATCATTCCCCAAGCACAATTTAACTGACATTATAGACTTTTCTTAATATGCACTTATCAACATCATGCTTGATCTTGGTGCTCTTACTATATTTACTGTAAGTGACAAATTCAAGGACGTAGCAGGAACTAAGGATCCCTGGCTTGATCCTTGACGAAGAGGATAATAAATTTCTTTGACCTACGCTGAATTTAAATGTGACACTCTGAACTAAGGATCAGGAAGTTACATGCACTGGTCCTGGTTGACATAATTTAAACAAATTAGTAAGTCATAACTATTAGTTTCAAGGAATTTAATGTTCGTACAAAGTGTACATAGTATTACTGTTATAAGACAACCGTCCAAATAGATTGTTAATGATGCGGGCAGAAAGTTAACAGTACGAGTTTGTTCACACCCAAAAAAGTGGTGTGAACAAAACTCCCTTTTCTGATTGGTTGAAATCAGGGAACCCATATGGCCCTCCTGATTTCAACCAATCAGAGGCCGGAGTTTTGTTCACACCACTTTTTTGGTGTGAACAAACTCGCACTCGAAAGTTAAAGTGTACAAAAGCGTTGGTACGGCATTTTGAAAAAAAAATTGTAAGGAATTCAGATATTGTACGAAAATTTTGTTACCTTAGGATTCTCAGTCAGCCTATAACATGAATTACTAATAACTCAGCCTGGGACACTATTACACAGCGACGTACCTTTGCACGGAGAAATCAACATGTGGATGTAATTGGCCCTGCACTTACAAACAATTAGAAATCGTATATATTGGCACATACTTCAACAAATTTAAATCTGAACAAACGGTTGTAAACACACAGCGAAAGAAAGAAACACGAATATAGGGTTAGCAGCGGGTACCACAGATCATATCAACGAAAACTTCCATAGGCGGAAATAATTGATGGAAGAGGATCGACAACACCGGGAACGACACAGTCCTAATGCCCGTCCACCACAGTTACCCCAACGTACAGAAGTATGACCGTTGCCATGTATTTGTAGATCCAGTCACTCCGGTCATCACAACGGCAAATTGTGCTGGATTAAATTTTGAATACGAATTCGTCTTTGAAAAGACAAATTAAATGGAAGTAGGATTTGGGGATAAAGAGAAAAGTGAAGGAATTAGAGTCCGAGTTTGTTGACACCACTTTTAGTGGTGTCACCAGACACTCGGCTCCTATTGGTGGAATTCAGGGGGCCCATATATGGTTCCCCTATTTCCACCAATAGGGTACTACTGAAGGAATTAGGTTTGGCGGTGGGGAAATGATTTGATGCGGCAAAGGGGTAAAGTTTTACATTATCGAGAGTAAATAACAAAAACTCAATCATCGGAAGAGACTACTACAGCGCGCCATATTGGATATATCTAAAAAAAAAAAAGGATCGTTCCAAGTCAGCATTTCCTCTATTTTGTTTTCTAATATAGGTAATAGAAAGATATTTTGGACAAAATTATTTCGTTTACCCTCTTTACATAACAATATTATGTCAGTTGCCTGTTCAATATGGTCTCTAGAAACTTGAACTGATCAAACAATACAATACAAAACATTTTTATATAAAATCTCCAAATATGCCCTCTCATATATATACACACTCAAACTAAATCTAGAGTATTACTAACCCCATCTATATCGAGTTGCGCTACAGAGCCAAGGTTATCTCTAAACCATTAACTCTGATACCAACTATAAAGGCCTGCAAATCCATACCCTTTGAGTTGACTAATACGACACACGTTCAACCCAAATTGCATGAAAATACGAACCTTTAATAGAAAGATAATTAGAGGATAAAAAAAGAAATAAATATTAGAATATAAGAATAAGAACAAGAATCATCACTACACAGAGTCTCACATCGCAGCGGAATAAAATATAATACAGAAATAAATCTTTATTGAGAACTTGAAATAATACTTACAATTGTCAGAGTACAGCAGACAATCTGGACAGTTATAACAACCTGTCCTCACATACAACACACAACAGAATGTTAGTATGTACATCATACGTCTGAACTCCTCCAACTCGTTTCCTGGAATTCGTAGCATCCAATCCTGAACCATTAAAACTCGGTATGACCTGAGCATTGCAAACGCCATGGATCAGTCTGCTGAACCAACACAAGAAAACTCATTAAGTTTAAAGGTATCATCCAACCGATTTAAAGCTAAAAATCCTTTTGAAACAAAAGGATGGTCGTAAGACCAGTCCACACATAAATACGAACAGTTTTTACCTTACGATAACCCAAAATATTTTTGATATTAAAACTGTTTTGATATTATAATAGTGTCTAAATCAAATAAATAACCAATTAACAAAACGCTTGCATCTCACGCTTTACATATATAGTATATAATCAAAAACCACATGGTTCTTATTGGAGAATGGATTTCCAACCATGACAAGGTATGAGACCACCTTCCGATCAGTGTACTCTAGAGGGATGCGCTGGGGTTCAACAAGAACATCCAACAATCCGGCCACACATGACCTGCCACTCATTCAACTTAAGTGTATCGGATATATTCACCCACGATTGGCCAACATAACCGTATTCCGAAGATACAAAACGACAGAAAAAAAAGAATTTTCTCCAGATGGTGACAATACACCCTAATGCGAATGACCCACATAGTCATGTTGCATGCCCGATTTCTGTCATTTCCCGGTTGATGAGGCTTGAGGTCACGATTACTTTTCAGGGAATATCACATTATCTTTAAATGCTACATCGTCAAATCCATCAAATCACTAATTAACGCCTACAAATATACTCTAGGTGTTAAGCTAAGAGAAGGTATCTTGTCCACCACTAAACTTGGTATATTTGTAAAAGTCAACGTACATGACTCTTAGGGAATACTCTGTCATGCATTCGTCCATTCAAATCATCCAGGAACAGGATGAACCGAAGGCACTCTCCTACCACATCCCAGGAATCACCTTACGGATCAGTTTAAGTAGTCCTTGCAACTCTAAAGATTCCAATCATGACAAAATCACAAGTTAAAATATCTCCGGGAGTGACCTAGAGATATTCAACGAGTAGTTATTGCGCTCATGAAGATCTACGGTCTTCAGTGATCCATCTCGATTAGCATCTGATATCTTCCACGTTTACGTATTTACTGGTTGGAATGGTTTTCGAATATATACTCTTTCCCGGTCTTTTCGTATCAACAATCGCATAGGCTAGATTTGATAGTTGGTTATTTAACTATAAAATAAAAAATCATTCATCCACAAAATAAGATGGATCCATAGGTTTAGTACACAACGTCACTTGGCTTCTTTATTTTACTAAATTTTAATCAAAACTGTTAAATCTTCCAATTTTTGGAGCACCGCATTTACTTCTTATTTCAAAATAAGAATATTCTCAAAATCCTTTTATTAAACTTATAAACTTGAAATTCAATGATTATAATGATCATTGATGGGAATAATAGATTATTACTCTTATCAACCCTCGTTACCCAAACTAGTATTATCCTACGTGTGACCATGAGGTCACTCAAGTTGGGAATTTTATTTTCCTCTCAAATCTTGATTGACAATATTCTTATCTTTAGAAAAAAATAAAAGTTTGTTAACGAAAATCCAAACTTTAGTAAATGTCACGAAAATTTCCATGTACTATTTGGTTTAAATATAAGTACAAAAATCGTACATTCCTTTTGAAAACTTATTTCAAACATATTACTTGATTTAAAACTATATCTTTTAACATCCTTCACACTTTATATACGAATTTTGATTTTATAAAATCCTTCAAACTCCTTGTAAGTTTATCCCAAACTTCTTTTGGATTTATCTTAACAAAATTTTCTTTCATATTTAAAATATTCGAATTTAAATCGGATTAATAAACTTAGCTTGCATCCCCGATTTCAATCTATTTTAAGTTCTCATTTCGACTCCAAACTTTATCGCTTTTAAACTTTTAAATTCCAATGAGCCTTCCTTAAGTTTATAATCGAATTTTACTCGGTTCGATTCTTGAAAATCTTTTATAACATTAGTCCATTTTCAAACTTGGCTTAATACTTTTCCCAATTTGGATTTTATAAAAATCCAATCAACAAAATTCTTAATAACAATTTTAAACCTAACTTATTTGGTCAATGTTCACTTTAAATTTCTTTAAATCATAAAGAGGGCCTTAAAACTCCAATAATTTAATTCTAACCACAAAAATCATTAATTTGAATATTGTTAATTAAATAATCCATTTAAATGTCATAAAATAGTTTACTTCAACCGTAACCAAATAGTTAATCTTTCTTAAAGGTTAATATAATAATAATAAACTTCATTAAACTGTTAACAATTCAATAACTGTCTTAAAAGTCAATCAATTAAAAAGACCGTTCAATCTTTTGAGAAATCGTATTAAGTTACGATAACTATTTCTAACTACTATCGTTTATTAATAAATCCAGTTAATAAAACAATTCTAGTTAAAGTAGTTGATTTAGTCAACTAAAACTGTGGTTAACTTTCTGACCAATTCCAATCAGTCTTTTTATTTAAATTAATCAATTAATTTAAATAATCCACCTAATTGTTTCTTAAAAACAATCAATCTCAATTACTAACCCTTAGGTTAATATCAAACTTACTTGCTTATAAAACTTTTTTAAACATAAGAAATTACCTTATAAAGAATAATAAAATAATAAATATTGGTTTTTCCTTTGATAAAACTTTTAGTCAAAATAACTTTATATAAAATAGATTTAAAAATCTATTTTTAGTTATAAATAAATTTATAATTTCATTTCTGTTAATTTACCCGATGGTAAACCAACGTTTATAAAATGATGGATTTTTAGGCCATCTGCTGCTAATTATATAACCAATACTGCACATTGGTTAATAACATAACAATTGTTGAATTTAAATTCAACAGTCTATTACACAACAATCATCCAAGAAGATAGTTTAAGCGGTCATATAATGATGACATGAAATAACAATATTTTTTTTGAGGAATCCAGTTGGATTCCTCTAACCTGTTTTCTTTGCATCCAAATAGGTTACTTCAAATAAACCATTCATTTAATATGACAATATATTCTCATTACGATAGACTGAAATAATCATTTTAACTAATAAATTCCAATAAACAACTAGTAACAATAATCCAAGCATCCATCTTCAAATTTAACACGTTTATATTATTATAACGTGACCAACAAGGTAAGTTGCCTCAATTGGTCACAATTGTTAAAAATAACGATTGATTTCAATTTAAATTAAACAAATGTTTAATTTAATCATTTCAGTCAATATATATTCATTAATCATCCAACAATAAATAGCCATAGCATAATTATTAAACCCAACTTATATAAAATATAAGTGGGACAAACTGAGTGAGCAAACTCACCTTGATTTTATTCGTAAACGGACGTTTAATTTAATAAAAAATTCCAATTGATTCCATCGTCGTCTGCTCCAGCTCTAGAATGAAGTGCCTGTCGATGCAGTTCAATATTATTTGTTCTTATCAGATTTTGTCAACGAACGAACAAATTAAAATTATTACAAGTTACATGGGTTTGGTTAAAATAACTAACTTAAATTAAATATTAATTAAACTCTAACCATGTTTTATTAATCTTACTCACGTTTAAATGCAAATACTTCCTTTCACGTTCCTATGAACTTCACGTGAAGAATAACAGCTTGGCCACCTCTTTTTTTTTTCCTTTCGTTTTCTTCTTTTCAATTTTTTGTATTTTATCGAAGGCCCAAACTGGCCGAAACCCATGACCAAAAATCACGACCCGTCCAATATGCTTCCTTC
The DNA here is from genome assembly GCA_030737875.1 of Allium sativum. NCBI lineage: Eukaryota > Viridiplantae > Streptophyta > Magnoliopsida > Asparagales > Amaryllidaceae > Allium > Allium sativum. The sequence continues at coordinate 20,680 of JASFAX010002526.1, forward strand.
TCCAAAAAAATTTAATCCTTCGCTGTTACATGAACCCAGGCCGACTTCCCTATCCCTTTCGCTCCTTCATCCTTCGAACAATACCGCAGCAACCACAACAATTCCACACTCCACCCTCAGATTACCAACATTAGAGATCTCCCTCAGGCAACTACCACGAGCCACCGCTGCACTCTAGTCTTTTTTATCATTATTATTTCTCATGCAACATAAACATCCCAGTTTCGAAGGCGCCCATGCACTACTACCGACTCACCAACCCCCATGGTTGTCGATTTCCACACCACTTGTACGAGTCTCCATGTTTTCTTCTTGGTACCATGCACCAGTATAGACAGCTAATCTTCCAACTCCCAACTCATGTTCCCTCATTCAAAAAACCGTGAAACCCTCACATTTTGTTGTCTCATTCCTTATCAAGTTTCTTATTGATCACCTTGGGCTAAAAATCTTGGATGCGGAGATTTTAATCGATTCTTGCATTGGAGAGTACGGTTTGGTTTTGTGTTTGATTGCTGGGAAGAATAAAAGTGGAATGCTAAATATGTATAGGAAGGAAAAATTTGGATAAACACAATGTATTATCGTTAACCATGTGCATAGTATAGTGTAGCTGCTCATTTGGTTTCAGTATGTAGAGGTCCTCAGAAGTGTGCGTATAGGCATGTGTTTTTAAATTTTTAGACCTGCGTTGCTGGTGTATATACTAATTTTGATTAGAACACTACATGTATTAGTTTTGATTCGCATGTGCAAAGGTTCTAAAAAAAGATAGGGTAAGTGTTGTTTTGTTTAAAATAGGTAGGCTAATCCACTAGGGTAGCTGTGCGATTGGATATAAGCATGTGTTCAAGCAAAAAAAGAAAATGGGCCATGAGCATGAATTTACTTTGATTAGGCCGTGGAAGGTACGCTGAAATATATATGATATAGGGTAGAAATAGTATAAGTTAAATATATATGCTGCACATTATTTTTTTTATACTCGATTATTTTATTCATCGCTAAACATCGCTATTTGCGTTGTGCATTCTGTATCCGTACCGACATATACGAACTTCAAATGCAACGAAAATGGACGCACCACTACGTCTTGACGTTCCGGTCTCAACGAAACTCATTTCATTGAAATTAGACACCATTTGCAAAAAATGAAATTATTTTAATTTCGTTTTATTTATTGTTTCACATTAAGATTTTGCAGTCCCGCAAAACAACTCCGATTGGCCTCATATTTGGAATCCTATAATAATTAGCTATACATATCCTAATAAAATTTGTTTCATCGAAAACGGAGGTCGTTTGGAAAATTGCTATTTCTAAGGCTTATATAATATTGATAAAATATTAGTTAATTCCAAAATAATTCAATTTAGTAATAATAAATTATTATTATCAAATATATCCAAATTGAAATATAAATATAGCTTTAAATATAAACTAATTTGGATTTTAAAACTCAACATTAACATTTCTGAGTTAACGATATCCAATTCATATAGAAATCCTTTTTAATTTATTAAATAAATCGTTATGGTTTACAAATGATTCCATAACGACTTTCTGAAAACTTGATTTGGACATAACTTATAATCTATAATATGAAATCTCTATTTTTCTCTTGCATTAGAAATTTATAATCAAATAGATCCAATCATTTCTTGTTTCAAAGAATTCCGACTTATAATGGATTCTGTATATTCAGTTGAAGTTCAAAACTCAATATTACAAACTATCACACTGTTGCGAGTTCGTCTTAATTTAAATATAAATTTATATATTCAAACGCTGTTTAATTAATAAATTCGATATAGAAATCCATTAATATCTCAAATATAATATTTAGAAACAGATTTAAATATTCAAATTTAGGTGATCAAAAATCCGGGTCTCGTTACAATAGGTACACACACACACACACACATATATGTATATATGTACACATATTATATATATATATACGTTTATAGGTTCCAACAAGAATATATACACATCTAGAGTTAGTGTGTGTACTCGAGTCATGTTGGAATTGTCTTTGTTTTGAAAGTAACTCGAATTTTATTTATGGAGTTGGAAACGAAATTTAATCTAAATTTAATTCGTTAAGCAACTATAATTATTTTTAAATCCTATAAATGATTAAATTTATTATAAGCGCAAAATTAACGCGTAAACTGTCAAGAATTAATGGGCAGTGATTTTTAAATTTAGTGGATTCTAAATTGGTTGTACAATTAATTGAGTTGTGTTTAATTATGTTAATTTTAATTATATATTTTAAAGTGACATCTATTAGTGAAAGCGTTAATAGCCAAATGGTTATATGTATATGCTGTGATGCATATGCTATGTGATGGCTTAATGGATGCTATGATTTTGTAATGATAGTTAGTCATGATACTAGGTCATACTGCACATGTTACCCCACCTGTGTGGAAATATTTGGGTATTGGTTAAGTCTCATGCTTAGCTGGTAATATAAATGAATATTTTATTCATTTAAATAATAATGAAAAAAGTTGGAATTTTATATCTGTAATTTGATAGAAATGAAATTAAACTGATTTTAAGAAACTGTTGTAAAGGTTGAAATTTTATTAAATAAGGTTTTGATAATAAACGATGTGTTCAAGTTTTGTTGGTTAAAACTGATTTTGATTTTGAAATTGAAGTTTGGTTTGCCTATATAGAAGTTGTTTTAACTAAACCAATTATTCCTTATAGCTTATATAACATTTAATTTGACTTCTGGAAAGTTTGGATTTCAAAAGATTATTTTTTGAAAAATAATAGTATTTTGATAATTAACTAATATTAATTAAAAATGAATTTTAAGTTGAAATTATGAAATATTGTTTAAAACTAGTCTTATATACGTTTTAAATGTTTTCTAAAAAATTGTAAAGTAAATTGGACTATATTTAATATAAACATAAAATACAGTTAGAATAGAGCTTGTCATGCTGTGGTAGTTCGCGAATTTCAACCGTAAACTTAAACTGTCATAGCAAATTCATTTTAAATCGGATTTCAACGAAACGGTTTTTTTCCTTATAACCAAAGTTTTCAAATGAAAAATGAATTTTCCAATTTCAATGTATAATTTTCATGTTATGACCGAATTTGTTTTTAACAAAAATCGCGGTGGTGTAGTTTAATGACAGAATTTGGAAATCAACTAAAATGGCTGTGCAAAAATTATATAAAATATGGAAAAATTGGGATAAATCATAAAAAATGATTTCAAAATGATTTGGATTGAAATTTTAGAGTTTTAAAGTTGTTTTTGCCAAACTAGTCAAATAACTTATTTTAACGCTTTTAGCGGCGCTTTTGGAACACTTTTTGCTTAATAATTGATTTGAAGGGTGTAAACTAATAATCAATATCTAACTTTAGTTAAACCATTTTAAATAAAAATAGATTATTTTTAATGATGAATAGAAGTTTCAAAAGTTAATATGGGTTGAAACTTAACTGAAATCCGATATATCCATACCGTTTTAAAATGATGTTTATTATTCTAGAAGTTCGGGATCAGAACTTATGTCCAAAAACCATTTCTAATAATGATACGACGTAATGGAGCAAGAAAGGAAATTTTAAGATGGTGATTGATGATCGGAATTCTTCATAATGAAAGGACTAGCATGCCGACTTTCTCTTCACTAGGTTGCTCCAGTAATGAGATATTATATAAATAATTTAGCAGTAAGTCCGAACGTACTTGGAGAATTTTCGGATATGCAAGGGCTTCTCTCCTTTACTGGACAAGGAATAAAGCATCTTCGGTTTCAGTCAGACCCTGAATGACCTTATATGGATGTGTGCCTGACATTATATTTTGTAATATATTTATTGATCATTACTAAACATATTTCTGCTTGGTGGTGGAGAATATATTCTCTTAGCTTAATTAACACCCTTCTTTGAGACATACGAGCTCAAAGGTGATATGGTTAATGACTATCAATTATATGTTATCAAATGGAAGTGCGGCATACCAAGTATCAAGCTACGGATGATCAAAGCATGTCTTCAGGATAAAGTGTACATTTGTGTAACGAGACTTTGACAAGCCTCACAACCTGGTAATGGCCAAAAACAGGATTATGGTAGAAAGGCTATGTGGGTCATTCCTATTAGGGTATGGTCATTCCTTTCTTGATAAAAAGTTATACGTTGGTATGGAGCCCAGGTATTTACTTATGTGGAAATCTATTTTATGTGGATGATGGAAACAGGTGCTCGGATAAAGGTTGCTTACGACCTGGGAAAACCCCTTCTATGTTTATATGACGTGGTCTTATGAGTTACCTTATTTTTAAAGACAAGAATAACCGTTTGAAGTTTCTCAAACCAGTCCCATGAACCACTCGGAGTATATTTTTTCCCCACTAATCACTGGGTGCCCTTATTTTTCACAAAGGTAGCCTGGTTGTTGAGTTGTTATAGGTTTGAACTATTTTTGGAGCAATACAGGATTTAAGCTGAAGTTGGATTGGAGCATTTTAGACCTCTGTAGATTTAGTTATGCATCTTCGTACTCTAATATCTACACTGATAAATTAATGTATATGAGGTAAATTCTTGTGAAGTAATAAAAAGTTCATTTTGTTTTTGTTCTGATGTGTTATTAACCCGAACAATCTGTCTTTGAGAACGTTTCAAGTTGGTTTAATTACCAACTTAAAGCAATCAAAAAGGAAGGTCATTACATTTGGTATTAGAGCTTTGGTTTATAAAAAGCTATGGGGTATAACTCATTAGAATTCGGCTTAGTAATGCCCTAAGGAAACATTAATAAACCTAAGAAATTAAAATAAATCCCTCCTTGTAGGTATGTAACTGTTTTCATATCCCTAAGATATCTCGTCCAAATGCCTAAACCAATTATTACTATATATAGAAAGTAGAAGATGAGAAGGAGAAGGAGACAAGATAGGGGATGGAAAATACCAATCCTTATAGTTAGAATTCCACTGCAACAGTGGAGTTAACTATCCTAATTCAATCTCAATTGGATTTGGTGATTATGAATAAGAACTTCAATAGTTTGGGTGGAAAGTAGTTCAAGGACATGGAATCTATTATTGAAGGTCAAGCCTATATTTGTTTGTGTGAAAGAATATTTAATGGGCTAAATCATGAAGATAAATAGAAACGTCTTTTGGCATCATGACAACTTTAGGATGAAGCTTTAATATGGTGGGAAATCTTCACGCAAGAGAGACTAGAAGAAGAGATATTATTGGAGCAGTTTAAGAAGGCTTTTGAGGAGCAATGTTTCCCTCCAACTGGAATATCTCGATCATGTCAAAAGTTTATGGATTTGAAGCAAGAAGGTAAGCCTTTTGAAGAAAATGTAAGGAAGTTTAATGAATTGTCTCATTTTATGCTGCAACTGATTAGTTCGGTATGAAGGAAAAAGGGAAGTTCATTAAAGGTATGCATGAGAAGTATCAAGAAAGAATGACCACCCATGTAAAAGGGTATTTTATGGAATTAGAAGACATGGGTTATCGCTACGTGGATTTGGATTAGCATAATCCACCAGAGAAGAAAAGAATGTTGTTGGAAGTAGAACCAATGCAAAGCAAAGAAAAGATAACTCCAAAGATTGATTTATACCTTTTCAAGAATAAAGGTCATTATGAAAATGAATGTAAGATGAGACAAAAGAATAAGACTCAAAAGAATCATTAAAAGACAACTATGTGTTACAACTATATGAGGAAAGGACATTATGCAAGTAACTGTAAGGAACTAGCAAAGCTAAAGGAGCAGATTCTGGAAACGAAGAAGTTTCCTAATTATCTGAAGGAAGCAACAGTGGCTGAATTATACGCAATAAAGAATGATCCTTCAACTTCAAAGGAAGAAAAGGGAGAAAATGTATTAGAAGGAAGCATTTTTATTATGGATCACCCAGTTAAAGTATTATTTGATACTGGTATCTCTCATAGTTTTATTTCAAAATAAAACATTGAAGAATTAGAACTCAAATCATATTTCAACAAACAACAACTTTGCGAAGAAAAACCCATAGGAGGTCCCACTAATCTCTTCCTATATTGTAAGCAAGTCCATATTTCTTACTCTCTTCATCAGTTTCCTCATAAGCTTTTCGTCTTAGATTATATTGGGTTTGATGTCTTACTTGGGGTGAATTGTTTAAACAAATATGGGGCTATTTTGGAGTGCGAGAAAAAAAACAGTATTAGTAAAAACAAAGTTCGAAGATTTCATAGAAATATATTGAGAAAATTCTAGCTCAAGAAGGGATAGTTTATTATATGCTTTGGATTCTTTTGAATCAAAATTTGAAACTATTCCTGTGTTTAAGGATTTTACAAATGTATTCAAAGAATTTAATTGCCTTCCTCCACACAGAGAAATCTAATTTAGAATTATTCTCATTCCAAAAGCAAGACTGGTGGTTCACCCGATTAGAAGGATGGCTCCATGAGAAAAGGAAGTACCGAGGAAGCAAATTCAGGAATGGTTGAAGAAAGGACTTATTAGACTAAGTCGCCCAAACTGGGGTTTTGTGGTCGTATTTGTTCCAAGGTCAGATGGAATATTAAGGTTGTGTGTGGATTATCGAGATTTGAATGAACAAACTATTAAGAATAAGTATCCTTTGCCTAGAATTGATGATTTATTCTACCAATCAAGTGGAGCCAAAGTCTTCTCTAAAATGGATTTATCTACAGGCTTCCATCAATTAGGAATTGCTAAAGATTGCATTCATTTAAGTGCTTTCAAGGGACCCAACACCTTTTATGAATGGTTGGTTATGCCTTTTGGGCTAACCAATGCTCCTGCCTACTTTGTAGACCTAATAAAAAGAGTGTTCAGAGAAGTGTTGTATAAATTTTATTGGTTTTTATTGACGACATCCTTGTATATTCTAAAATTGAAGAAGAACATGTTCAACATTTGAAAACAGTTTTGGAAATATTAAGTAGCAATGTGTTAAAGGCAAAATTCTCAAAGTGCCATTTATTGGGGGAAAAGTCAGATTTATCGGCCATGTAGTCTCAGAAGATGGGATATCAGTGGATCCTAATAAAATTTCAGCTGTTCTAATTGGGAAGCAACCTACAACCCCCAAAGAAGTTCGGAGTTTTCTAGGGTTGGCTAGTTATTATAGGAAGTTCGTTAAAGATTTCTCTAAGATAGTTTGTCTCTTAACAAGAATATCAAAGAAAAGTACCAATTTTGTATGGACTTCCAAGTGCAATGAAGATTTCAAGAATTAAAGAAGAGGTTAACCACTTCTCTAGCCTTGACGATCATAAATGGAAATAAAGGCCTAACAGTTTATACTGATGCTAGTAAGAGGGAATTGGTGCATTCTGATGCAAGAAGGGAATGTACTTGCTTATGCTGTAGACTTTTAAAACCCCGTGAAAAGAATTATCCAACTCATGACTTGGAGCTGCTGACAGTAGTATTTGCTTTGATGATTTGGGGACAATATCTGCTAGGTGAGAAGTTTGAATTATATACGGATCATAAATCCATTAAGTATTTGTTTACTTAGAAGGATTTGAATTTAAGGCAGCAATGCTGGATAGAATTTCTAGCATAATACGATATAGATATTATATATACTCCTAGAAAAGTCAATACTGTCGCAGATGCATTGAGTAGGAAGCATGCTATGATTGCCAACTTAGTGATCACTCCTACACTTATTAATAAGATCGCTAGTAAGCAGAGAGAAGATAAATTTATTCAAGAGATCCTTGAAACGATTCAACGGGGTGAGTATTGTAGTTTTAAAGTGCATAATCAAGGTATTCTACGGCTAAACGGGAGAATTTGTGTTTCAGATATAAACGAGCTTAAACTGGAAGTTCTAGATGAGTGCCATAAATCCAAACTTAGTATTCATCTGGGAAATAACTAAATATATCGGTATATTAAGTGAACATTTTGCTGGAAATCTATTAAGAAGAATATATCTGAATATGTCAACAAATGTGCAATATGTCAACAGGTCAAGAGCGATCGACAAAAGGGGCAGGATTGCTTCAACCATTGGAAGTTCCAAATTGGAAATAAGATCAGATATCTATGGACTTAATTGATGGCTTGGCTCGAACCAGGAAAGGAAATGAAGGTATTTGGGTTATAGTTGATTGATTAACCAAGAGTGCGCATTTTATTTCGGTTAAAGCCACTGAAAGAAAATAAGTTTTGCAGATATTTATTTAAAGGAAATTGTTCGCCTTCATGGAATCCGAGTAGTATAGTAAGTGACCGTGACCCAATCTTCACTAGTCATTTTTGGGAAGCATTCCAAACGGCTTTGTGTACTAAGTTAAATCTTAGCACCGCATACCATCCTCAGACAAATGGGGCAAACTGAAAGAGTTAATTAAATTATTGAAGATATGTTGCAAGCTTACAATTTGGATATTGGTGGATCATATGAAGATTATTTATACTTGGCTAAATTCTCCTACAACTACAATAAAAGTTGTCAAGCAAGCATAAAGATGGCACTTTCTGAAGCTCTGTATGGTCGGCCACGCAAATCGCTTGCTTGTTGGATTGAATCAGAGTGCTTGGTCAAGACATTATTTGTGATGCAACATAAAGGGGTGAGCTGATTAAAAATAAGTTAAAAGTCGCTCAAAGTCGTCAAAAGAGTTATGCAGAAAATAGGAGTAGAGATTTGGTGTTTTCAGTTGGAGATGAGGTATTTTTGGAGATATCTCCAATGAGAGGAGTCTTGAGGTTTGAGAAAACTGGTAAGTTAGCACCTTGATATATAGGATCATTCCCTGTTCTCGAGAAAATTGGGTCATTAGCTTATAAAGTGAAGTCTCTCGAATGGTTATCTAGTGACCACAATGTATCCCATCTACGGAAGTTCGTTCACGATCGTAATCAAATTATTGAAGACTCTGCTCAACGGGATTTAGTAATTTCCCCAAAACTTAGCAATAGAAAGGCAACTGTAACAACCCGGGATTTTAGCGATACAAATTAATTATTAGAATTTCAAAAATTGGAATTTCTGCAAACGATGGACTTTGGCCATGAAACTTTATCTGATGCGTTCATCACAGAATTCTGGTCAACTTTCATGTTTGGAGTTTCGCGAATGGAGTCCGTATGAAAAAGTTATGGATGAAAATGGACAGAAAATAAATAAATCAGAATTTATAAATATAAATTACCATATTTAACTAGCCGACCTGGGCATTTGACGACCCAGGCGGTCGACCAGAGCGGTCGACCCGTGGTTGACCTCCACGGTCGACCTACTAGGCGTCAGTTTGCCCAGTGATGGCTAGGGTTGGTAAGGTTTAGTTTATCATATATATAAAACGAATGGACGGATATGAATTAAAACGAATCCAACGGATCAAGGCTAATTCCACCCCTATAAATAAAGGGGTAAGGCTTCATTCTTTTCCACACAAATCTGTGGCAGTAGCAAAGCTCTGCCATTTTCCTCCTCCATACCTAATTTCTTAATCTAAAATATATTCTTATACAACATATCAAATCCAATTCATATGAAATTGAGAGGATTAACAGATCTAATGGATAAGAGTGCAAATTGACGCTCCAAATCAGAATCTCCCCTCTCTTCCTATTTTCTTACATCTCTACAGATCTGGAATTTCGTTTATTTTAGATAATTGTAGATTTATAAGAATATGGGGGTTGTAGGCCTAAAGGGTTCAAACTTTGGATTTGGATGCTATAAGGTGAGTAGGAATGTAACGCCCCGCCTCTATATCTACTATCGTTCGGTTCATTACAGAGAAATATCGCAGACCATAACGGAGAATGAGGTTTGTGAAGGGTGACCGATTGTATAATTGCTCCATGTGAGGAATGCACATTGAATTCTGATACCGTTTAAAATTTTGACATGACCATTCGGCACATAGGGCAACTACACAACGGCTATATGCAATCCGAAAAGCAGTATAAAATAGCCAACAACAACAATATAAATATGGTATATCTCAAATCCAGACACAGAATAATCATATCATAAAGGCGAAAAAGATATAAATAAACCAAAAATTTGTACGACAAGCTAGTGGTCAACAAAGATCCACTAATACATGTACCAAGATCTACATAAAAGAATATGTACACTACGATCGATAATGTCATAGGTACAAAAGTACATAAAACTATGGAGACAGAGTAGCAAGCTGAAAGCGGAAGATCAATCCTGCAAGGAGACTCAGAGGAGTACCTAAAAGGACTCGTTCTAACCCGAGTATTATTTATAAGAGTAAACAATAAACGGATCAGTCTAGCTGTACTTATCAAATAAACTGAGATAACAAGAGATATAACAGAGGATGACATGAACATGGCATGTCGACACAACTATCTCTAAATAATCTCCTGGCTAATGTGGAATGCAACATTCCAATAATCATAAATCATCAAGAAATCATAAATCATCAAGTAATCATAAATCATCAAGAAATCATAAATCACCAAGTAATCATAAATCACCAAGTAATCGTAAATCATCAAGACATCATAAATCACCAAGTCATCATAGAAAATATCACCAAGAGGCAGGCCTGTTCACAGATAAGATACAATCTCTGGGTAGCGAACCCATTTGTTTGAGCCGAAGCTCCCCACAGAGCCGGGTCGTGACCCCGGAAGAGAGAAAACATCATAAATCATAGAAAGATGGACCGAAGTCCTATAGGTGAAATCCAAGAACCGTAAATCCCACTCGGGCGATCGAGAACCACAAAACACAAGTCATAAAGGATCACATCGACCTGAGTGAATAGAAATTACTCCGAGCTAGTTAATATAAGAAAATAGCAACATGTCCCATAACCACATGCTATTCTCGAATATGTACACACTCATAATTGGTTCCTATTCAAAATAGAGAAAATCATAGAAGGAGCATTGCCATGGTTTTCGGTCGGACGAGTCCAAGAATTAACCATCGAAGCAAAAGCAAGGGTTCATAGTCCTTGATTTTACTAAGACATTTAATTAGATTTCTCATACGAACGAGAAAAAGGTTTATAAAATATATACTAGTAGCTTTGAAGAAGGTTTATAAAACGATTTCGTAAATTAGCTTCGTATAATGAAGTAAGATTGGAAACCATTTTAGTACAAGAATTTGATATCTACTAATAGCATAAAACCTCTTTATATAATTTCAAAGTGGCAATAAACAATAGTACGATTGCGGAGGCAAATCGATCAAGGGGGTTCACGTCACAATGACGTTAATTCAAATCATAAACTCATATCACAACAACATACATGAAATCAAAGGGATAGCGGTTGTAATCTCGATCAACGAACGAATCGAAATCCCAAACTAGCACCCGAAGGTTTTAAACTACATCGGAATAGACTTGAAGGATATCAAGTCGATAATTCACATTTTAGAGGCGTGAATCATCTTAACAAGAGTATCGAATAAATTTGATATACAAAATAAAGCGCACTTGCTCTAGAATGATCACTTATTCAATTCACATCATAAACAAGGTGAATTGGCCAAATAGAATCAACATTGAAAGGATCAATCGAGAATCAAAGTCGACGAATCGAGCTGCTGGAATCTGTGAATTCGTAAAGCAGAAGTTCACAAACAAAGTCCGAACAGCCCTAGCTCCGGCCGGGAAAGAGCCTGGATGGGGGTAGACTGTGGACTGAGGTCCCCTCTAGTCCACAACAGAAAAACAGATTCAGATGTCTGAATCATTTAGGTCAGACGTCTGAATTGGGATTTTCAGGAACCCGAAGGGTTTTAGTTCATTTTGGCCCCCTTTCAGATGTCTGAATTATTCCGGCCAGATGTCTGAATTATAATTCTGACGTCTGAACAATAATTTTCAGACTTCTGAATTCTGTTACTTGAAACTATAATTATTTGGAGCAGGTCAGACATCTGACTTATAATATTCAGACGTCTAAATCCTGTTCCAGAGCACAATTTGCCTTGAAAACATGTTCAGAACGATATCGACGAATGCCCGAAGGCCTATGATGTTATACACGTGTATATGAGGCTTCTAATACTCATCGGGGTAGCTCATAACACCAAACTCACATGCACAAACATTCATACAAGATATTTGCGATGGTTTTGATTATAAATTCCAAAACGGGTAAATTTTCTAACCAAAGCAATCAAATACGATTCAAGCGACTTGTGAAGGCTTAGAACTATGACGGGGCGGCAACGGAGCTTCACAATACCGCCAAAACAACATGCAACATATGAATGGATCATGCGAGCACTCCAAATCATAATTTTTTAACTCAATGAAACATGAATACATGAAATCGGCTAAGTTACTCTAACCTAACCAATTCAATAGCATATACAAACTCAAATGAACACTAAATTACACTTTTACAAGCCATTGGCTTGTGGCATAGATGTGAGTTCTAAAAGAACTCACCTTTGCTTGCTAGAAGATAGGAATCAAGCCAAAGCTTTGCTAAATCACCCTCTCTTCAACAAGAACTCTAGAATCTTCAACCTAAACGCATATACTTGAATCTCCTACGAATTAGGTCATAGGAAATTTCAGAAATTGAAGAGATAATACGTTGGAGAAGATGGAGAGGAGCTTACCTAATCTTTTCCTTGGATTTGCACTTGATTTCAACAAGAATTGGAGCTACAAGATTAAGCTAGGGCTTAGGGAATTTTTATTTCCCATTCCCCTCCCCCATTTCTATTTTCTTAAGTGAAGGGTTGAATGAATGAAGAGGAGGGAGCTATTGAGGGTTATATGATGAGCTAGGTTTGCTCAACCAAGCCCTAGCCAAGGTGCCCATTTTCACGAACTCGAAACATATCGATGCTTACAGTCAAAAAGGTCGTAAACGATGATCTGGACTCAATGGAAGTGGTCCCAAGTCCTAATTCTATCGTTTGTGAAAAACGACTTTTTGAGTGATGCATCGGACACGACGATATATTAAAATAAAATATTTAAATCTATTATCATCGAATGAGCGGGTTGTTACAGACTCCCCCCTTAAAAGAATTGCGTCCCCGCAATTCCTTAAGAATGAAGTAGTAAGTAACAACCAAAAACAATACCACAGAGTGGTACCACAAGAACCGACGCGAAATGAAAAGATCACACCAACGGTTAGGTGAGATCCCCATTTCGTCTCGCAAGATCACAAAAACTAGAGTTCAATCTCTAACTTCATTACCCATGAAGGTAGTCATCCTAAACGGATAAAATAATTCCAGAAAAATTCATAAGCGCTATGAATTCAAATAGACTCGCCTTTCTTCATATGATTCTCAAGGGAATGAGAATCAATAGAATACACAAAAACCAAGCGAATCTACTTTGGAATTTCAAGGAGAAACTGGACTGCATCCTACAGACGCGAGATATCAATAGTAGATATTTCTCTTAGGATATGAGATAGGAATTTACGATGGTTGACTAATCCATCCCCAAATCAATCACGACGATGTAGCGAACATCGAACCCGAGCACTTTAGTCCTGCGACAAGGTGGCTGACACCAACATAAGCACAACATAGAGATTCCAACGAATTTAGCTAAGAAGAGCAATTCTTGAAGGAATAATCAATTCTAATATCAATGATTCAAGGTTGGTAACGGAATACCAACGAGCTAAAAACCGACAAACAATCATTGGTAACATAATACCAACGAATTTCAAGTCGATAATCAAAGATTGGTAATGGAATACCAATGAACTACAAGTCGATAATCAAAGATTGGTAACGGAATACCAATGAACTATTCGGGGAAATCGATTTCTAACCAAGTACGAACTCTCATTAGTAACAATAAAGACGAATCATTAGGAATTATACGAAATTCGCAATATTCAGAAACTTGAGTATCGATTTTAGAAAATCAGAAACATCAAGAAGACGATGGATAAGTAGTGCACAACTTACCACTTCAGATCAACAGGATTTAAGATAATTTTCCGCCAAAAATCTCAAATCGCAAAAACATAGACAACTAATCAAAGAAGCAATAGAAAATTTCTACAACAATATGAGATAAAACCAAAGAGATCATAATCCCCAAAAATTTGATTGACAAGGGTTAACAAACGTGCGGAGACAATTGTCAATCCAAATGATTCAAACAAACAAAAGAATATCAAAAGAGCTCATCCTTTAGATATTCATTTCTAAGGACAACGCAAGGCTAAGTCCATAAGTGAATTGACTATAGCACTTCCGGATGATCGACTAGATCATAAATTCGAAGGAAGGAATTATTGAGTTTGTCGGGGATCGCAAAAACTCAAATTTTCCCTCCCCGACGGGAACTCCCATTCTCTCGAGTGATCGTTCACTAGAGAAAATAAGAAGACCCATGGGATCACAATAATACAAAATTCTCTTTATCGAATCGAGACAAGGATTAAGAGTTAGGCGAGATTCTCAATCGCTAAGAATTCTCAAAAATCAAAGATCCGAAATCCAGAAACAAGAGACATAAATGAATAACTCTTTGGGTTGTTCCTGGAGTTAATTAGTTTACTCAAAGAAAAGATTCAAGACAATTTCTAATTAAAAATCTTGAACCACTCAAATTCTTAGAATTGCTTCAAGGAAATCTAGAAATAAATTATCTAGAAAGATAACAAACGATCACGAAAAATCGCAAAAATCCAAAATATTATTATTTTGATTAACTTATTAATGTTTAATTTAATTTTAGGGATCATTTCAAATGTCGGATTGTCACATAATGGTGTTTAGGAATTCCGAACTACAACATGGCGTCCCACGTCTCATTCGAGATCCTTAACGCACCCGATGGACAAGTTAACACAAGAAAGTCCTCACAATTTCTAACGTTCACGCAGATCTCGCGAAAATATAAAATTCAATAATCACTCGGGATGGCATAAAGGAATAAAATTCCTTTATCAACTTACGAATAAAACACAATTGATATCTTTTGATAACGAAGAACACGGTTGACGTATATCAAAAGAACATAAATAAAACAATCTCTGAACAAGGTAAATGACATTAAGGAATTAATGACACGTATTCTGACTCAAGAAGAGGGATCACAAGAAGCGGGATGCTTTCCCCCGTTCTTGATCTTGAGTTAATTTAGCACAAATGCTTGGTGACTCACACCGGCACAATGAGGTAACAAATGAGTTGTTTTAGCCCGAAGGCTTGGTGGTCTCACACCGATCTAGAACTACATAGCTGACAACAAGGGAGTAGATTTAGTCACAACGACGTGGTATCTCCATACCGATCGACAAGTGATCAAAAGACCATGCTAGGTACATAGCGACGCACGAAACAATCTTAATTAGAAAACACAAAATATCAGGATCGAAGGCGCTTAAGACGTGCGTAACGATGCACGGGCAAGATATCCAATGATCAATCAACTACAAGGATCATAAATGATCAACAAGATAAGTGTGATATAGGTCAGTTAATAAACAAATTCAGCTGAACGTCCCATACCGCCAGCTTAAATCAAGAATTAACGAACAAAATGTTGAATCCCACTCGAATATTCAAAACGGTTATTATCATAGTTTTCAAATGCACAAGTCCAGTAATTATCCGTCAAAGCAACCACAAGGGTCCATAGTCCTCATGTTTACTAAGGCGTTTAATTAAATTTTGTTGTACGATTGAAGTAGTCTTGACAAATGTCAAAATACGATCACTGAGGTGATCGACAACTTGAAATTTACGTTTCAATAACGTAATTTATACAAAGACAGATATCGATTAGCAACTCGAGTCAAAGAATGAAACAAAAGCACCACTAGAGCACATGGGCCCTAGATGGACTATAGAAATCAATCCGAAAGAGAACGAGTCGATAACTATTCTAAAAGACTAAAAACAAGACACTTGAGACATAATCACCCCTCCCGTAGGAGGTACACTGGGTGAACCGGCACTTGCACGGCTACGACCAACTATTTCGCTTCTTTAAGGAAAAAGAAGGAAAACAAAGTTAGTCTCAAGTCGAATTCAAACGATGCGAATTCAATCAAAATGGAATCGTATAGGAAGATAAGCTATGATGGGTCTTAAGACTCTGACTAAAACCCTAAAGCACGATTCCCGAGAGAGAGGCTCAAGATAATACCATCGTCATGCTATCTTACACAGTTCCGAAAAGTTGGCTCTGATACCAACTGTAACGCCCAGCCGCTATACCCACTATCGTCCGGTTCATTACAGAGAAATGTCGCAGACCATAACGGAGAATGAGGTTTGTGAAGGGCGACCGATTGTATAATTGCTCCATGTGAGGAATGCACATCGAATTCTGATACCGTTTAAAATTTTGACATGACCATTCGGCACATAGGGCAACTACACAACGGCTATATGCAATCCGGAAAGCAGTATAAAATAGCCAACAACAACAATATAAATATGGTATATCTCAAAGCCAGACACAGAATAATCATATCATAAAGGCGGAAAAGATATAAATAAACCAAGAATCTGTACGACAAGCTAGTGGTCAACAAAGATCCACTAATACATGTACCAATATCTAGATAAAAGAATATGTACACTACGATCGATAATGTCATAGGTACAAAAGTACATAAAACTATGGAGACAGAGAAGCAAGGTGAAAGCGGAAGATCAATCCTGCAAGGAGTCTCAGAGGAGTACCTAAAAGGACTCGGTCTGACCCGAGTATTACTTATAAGAGTAAACAATAAACGGATCAGTCTAGCTGTACTTATCAAATAAACTGAGATAACAAGAGATATAACACAGGATGACATGAACATGGCATGTCGACACAACTATCTCTAAATAATCTCCTAGCTAATGTGGAATGCAACATTCCAATAATCATAAATCATCAAGAAATCATAAATCATCAAGAAATCACAAATCACCAAGTAATCATAAATCATCAAGTAATCATAAATCATCAAGAAATCATAAATCACCAAGTAATCATAAATCACCAAGTAATCGTAAATCATCAAGACATCATAAATCACCAAGACATCATAGAAAATATCACCAAGAGGCAGGCCTGTTCACAGATGAGATATGATCTCTGGGTAGCGAACCCATTTGTTTGAGCTGAAGCTCCCCACAGAGCCGGGTCGTGACCCCGGAAGAGAGAAAACATCATAAATCATAGAAAGATGGACCGAAGTCCCATTGGTGAAATCCAAGAATCGTAAATCCCACTCGGGCGATCGAGGACCACAAAACACAAGTCATAAAGGATCACATCGACCCGAGTGAATAGAAATTACTCCGAGCTAGTTAATATAAGAAAATAACAACATGTCCCATAACCACATGCTATTCTCGAATATTTACACATTCGTAATTGGTTCCTATTCAAAACAGAGAAAATCATAGAAGGAGCATTGCCACGGTTTTCGATCCGACGAGTCCAAGAATTAACCATCGAAGCAAAAGCAAGGGTTCATAGTGCTTGATTTGACTAAGACATTTAATTAGATTTCTCATACGAACGAGAAAAAGGTTTATAAAATATATACTAGTAGCTTTGAAGAAGGTTCATAAAACGATTTCGTAAATTAGCTTCGTATAATGAAGTAAGATTGGAAACCATTTTAGTACAAGAGTTTGATATCTACTAATAACATAAAACCTCTTTATATAATTTCAAAGTGGCAATAAACAATAGTACGATTGCGGAGGCAAATCGATCAAGGGGGTTCACGTCACAATGACGTGAATTCAAATCATAAACTCATATCACAACAACATACATGAAATCAAAGGGATAATGGTTGTAATCTCGATCAACGAACGAATCGAAATCCCAAACTAGCACCCGAAGGTTTTAAACTACATTGGAATAGACTTGAAGGATATCGAGTCGATAATTCATGTTTTAGAGGCGTGAATCAACTTAACAAGAGTATCGAATAAATTCGATATACAAAATAAAGCGCATGGGCTCTAGAATGATCACTCATTCAATTCACATCATAAACAAGGTGAATTGGCCAAACAGAATCAACATTGAAAGGATCTATCGAGAATCAATGTCGACGAATCGAGCTGCTGGAATCTATGAATTCGTAAAGCTGAAGTTCACAAACGAAGTCCGAATGGCCCTAGCTCCTGCCGGGAAAGAGCCTGGATGGGGGTAGACTATGGACTGAGGTCCCCTCTGGTCCACAGCAGAAAAACAGATTCAGACGTCTGAATCATTTAGGTCAGACGTCTGAATTGGGATTTTCAGGAACCCGAAGGGTTTTAGTTCATTTTGGCCCCCTTTCAGATGTCTGAATTATTCCGGCCAGATGTTTGAATTATAATTCAGACGTCTAAACAATAATTTTCAGATTTCTGAATTCTTTTACTTGAAACTATAATTATTTGGAGTAGGTCAGACGTCTGGCTTATAATATTCAGACGTCTGAATCATGTTCCAGAGCACAATTTGCCTTGAAAACATGTTCAAAACGATATCGAGGAATGCCCGAAGGCCTATGATGTTATACACATGTATATGAGGTCGGGGTAGCTCATAACACCAAACTCACATGCACAAACATTCATACAAGAGATTTGCGATGGTTTTGATTATAAATTCCAAAACGGGTAAATTTTCTAACCAAAGTAATCAAAAACGATTCAAGCGACTTGTGATGGCTTAGAACTATGCCGGGGCAGCAACGGAGCTTCACAATACCGCCAAAACAACATGCAATATATGAATGGATCATGTGAGCACTCCAAATCATAATTTTTCAACTCAATGAAACATGAATACATGAAATCGGCTAAGTTACACTAACCTAACCAATTCAATAGAATATACAAACTCAAATGAACACTAAATTACACTTTTACAAGCCATTGGCTTGTGGCGTAGATGTGAGTTCGAAAAGAACTCACCTTTGCTTGCTAGAAGATAGGAATCAAGCCAAAGCTTTGCTAAATCACCCTCTCTTCAACAAGAACTCTAGAATCTTCAACCTAAACGCATATACTTGAATCCCCTACGAATTAGGTCATAGGAAATTTCATAAATTGAAGAGATAATACATTGGAGAAGATGGAGAGGAGCTTACCTAATCTTTTCCTTGGATTTGCACTTGATTTCAACAAGAATTGGAGCTACAAGATTAAGCTAGGGCTTAAGGAATTTTAATTTCCCATTCCCCTCCCCTAATTCTATTTTCTTAAGTGAAGGGTTGAATGAATGAAGAGGAGGGAGCTATTGAGGGTTATATGATGAGCTAGGTTAGCTCAACCAAGCCCTAGCCAAGGTGCCCATTTTCACGAACTCGAAACATATCGATGCTTACAGTCAAAAAGGTCGTAAACGATGATCCGGACTCAATGGAAGTGGTCCCGATTCCTAATTTTATCGTTTGTGAAAAACGACTTTTTGAGTGACACATCGGACACGACGATATATTTAAATAAAATATTTAAATCTATTATCATCGAATGAGCGGGTTGTTACAGGGAAATTTACGAATATAGTTATAATGACTTATCCAGTTCATTTGAATTAGATCTAAATTTTTATGCCTATTTTCTATCAGATATGTTCTATAAATTGTTGTAATTAAATTGACACCCATCATATTTGATTGTAAAAAATTATTAAAATTGGTGAATTGTTTATTGTGGTTATGTATAATATTAATTGTAGGATTCTTAAACTTGTTTACACGTATTCCTGCAATTATGTTGTAGAATATGTTGCAGTTGTGGTAAAGCACAGTAGATCTGGAAATCAGTCCCATTAAACACCGTTTAGATGTAGTTATATTCGGTGTTGAATAATAAATTATGTGAACCTGGGTAAAAAGGTTCAATTGGTAAATTATGTGATTGTAATTTTTAAAAGAAATATGCCTGTTTGTATTCAGTATTGTTGGGTTTTGGCTTAATTGTTGTAAATATTTCGTTTTCCTCCTATTTGAATAAAAGGCATTATTTTGAAATCACAAGGGATATGATAAAAAGGTTGAAAATGGTGCAACTGTACGTATAAATATAAATATACATATTTATGCGTAATTTTCATCAACTATTCCAACTATATATTTACATGTATTTCTTGTGATTTTGAAATATGTCAATTCCACTAATTAGGCATAATTTACAATGATTTTGGCTAACAGTCTTTTTGTAAGTTTGAAATCTTTTGACAATATTTAATGTAAAAAGAAATGTTTGGTTGTTAATAAACCAAATCAATTAAGAATAAAATAAAAATAAAAATAATAACTACGTTGGTCACACGAAAACATAAAATATGAACATATAAATATTATCCGTCCAAATCAGCGTAAAATGATGATAATATACATTTTGTCGAACGTTTGGATAAGGTTCAGTATGGGATTATATGTAAATGGAATCCATATTGAATTAATCTATTTATGGTGACCATGTGTAGCAATCAGTATAATTACTTGCTATATATAGGACCGCGAATCAATAAATAACAATTGTAACCAACGTTGTTTGGGGAAAATTAATATAATAGGATAATGGTTACAATTCCTAACTTAATTAGGATAAATGTTGTACACCCCAAGTAAGGAAATTTGAATTATAACCGCATTTAGACATGACGTTAATCTCAACTTGTGGTATAAGCCTGCCCGAAACCGACCAACAAATCCAACAACCACAGGTAGTCAGCTTAATGTGAAGGGTCTAATGCCTAATTATAAATGTACTAAGGCACGAGGTTAAGTTCAACTTGTGGTTGAAGTCTACGCGAAACCGACCAGCAAATCCAACATTCACAAGTGGTCAACTTAACGTGAGTGGCCGAGTGCACAAATATATAAACATATATATATACACACACACATACACAAATAAAGTAAACAAGTAAATAAATAAATAAATATCAATAGTAATGGTCTATTGGGGTACAACAAATAGATATTTCGGGACTGATAAAATAAGGATATCCATATTTAAGTGTTGCCTTAGGAAAATATGACTGTTATGGTCATAAATGGCAATAAACTTATGGATAAGAAAAAGGGCTAATGGGTATCGATGTTGTTTAAATACTGATTCTAATTAGGGAAGGTAATCAAATATACCCTAGGGTAAGGAGACCTAACTTTCCTATTTATACTAATTAACACAGAATTTATAATTTAGATTTTAGAGTTGGACTTAGTAGGTTAATAAGGTAAAATTTTATTAACCATATGAACCCGTGACAATAATGAAGTATGTGCACATAACATTTCCGTGTAGAGGGACTAAACAGGGATGACTTAATAATGTAGCCCACTTTTATCCCAAAATAAGGAAAAGCATTAAAGGCTAATGAGGTACGAACTTAATAACCTTCACGTATAGTCCGCTTCCTGGGTCTTAAGTGGCTGAGGTTGAAGAGTCCACCTGGGAATAGGTCTTTTAGTTTAGGGGTCTTAAATGCCATGTGTGTGTGGGTTTACCCAAACTTGGAAACTAAAATGTCGGATATGGCTACCTATCCTACGGGAAATAATAAGCGACTAAGGGTGTTATCTAATAAGGTCAGCTGGAAGGTATATCGAGCGATAAAATACCATCTCTCACCTTATGCGGGGGAAGGGTATATGCGTGAACAACGGAATCCTTAACTAGTAGGGCCTTTAGCTAGTTCCCTCTAGTTTATGTTAATGTTAAATTAATCTTTGAGGAATAATAAGAGTGAATGAAAGTATATATATATATATATATAAAAACCACGTAACTAGGGATCTAGCCTTGATTAAATAACCAGCCGTGCTTTGGTGTAAATGCTTCACGAATATATGTGTAAAATGTCCTATCTCGATATTATAATTCGGGAATACTACTTTGAGAAGAGTAGTACAGTCGTGCGTAAACATTTACAAGGTTAGGCTAGAATTACTAACCTTGGTAGGCATACATCTTGCGTTGAACTAAACGGGATACATCTATGTATTATAATCTGTGTTGTACATTTCATGTTCACCAGAATCTTGTTGTTCTGACCCCCCTCCTCATTACAACCACCCACATTTTCTAGAGATGGTCGGGTTCTCACAGGTGTTTAAGTTTGGCTTTCGGTTCTCGTTCTCTCTCATGCTCAGTATTAGCAAAGTGATTTACTTTGAAAAAGGTAGTTACTTGAGTTAGTACTAGTAAATCCCATTTTGCTTCCGCTGTAAGTTATTTTATCATACTATGATTATGCTCATACTCATTTATTGCAGGTACTAGATTTACATGCTCCATTCTTGGATGTGTTTGAGATTTGATTTTATCAAAATTTGGACATAGAAAAGTGTGGGGTGTTACAATAACCATTAAAGATCATTGATTTGGGATAAAAAGAGATTAAGTTGGAAGATTTTAAAGCTCGTTAAAGTACAATGGAGCGGGGATCCAAACGATTGCACTTGGGACACGGAGGAAAGCATGTAGAGGCTCTATCCTGATTGTAGGATTGATATTCCTAGTTAATTTTCTGGTAATTAAGATCTTATATCTTATATTCTAGTTGTTCTCTCTCTTTAAATATCGGTGACGAAATTCTTTTAAGGGAAGGAGAATGTAATAACCCAGGAATTTTTTCAATTAGAAACTAGGCTTTTTGAATACCTAATACAAATTTAAAAATTTGTTTTCATAATAAATATGGAATTAAAAATTAGAATTGAATTGGATGTTAATAATATCAAGTTTTATCAACACACATTTTCGATAGTTAGATTGGCTAAGTAATCGCATAGGCATTGAAATATATATAAGCATCGCAAGCTTGAAACAATTTTAAAAGTGTGACATAACTATCACAAAAGCTTAGGAACAAAACCATGTTCCATGATCCATGGTTTTGTTTTCTAGCCCAAGGTTTTGCCTTACCCTTTTTTACCAAAATACCCTTAATTATTCCTATAAAAGGACCCCCTACCCTCCTTCTTCCTCACTCCACTTCTTTCTCTTTTCCTACATTTCCTTACCTTCTCATCCACGGTTTCCTAATCCTTTCTTCCCCTTCTTTTTCTCTTTCTCTTCCTTCTCTTACCTACATAATCCAGCCTCCCTAGTCCCCTCATCTTCCTACTCTTGCACCTTCCTAACCACCTCCTCTTCCAATCCAAAACCCGCCACTACCCTCCTCCTTCTCCACCCCATTTTCGCCCCTAGCACCCGTATAACTCGACCTAACCATCCCTCCTTCCTTATGACACCATTGCACCTCTCCTCGGCCACTAATCCCCATGCCCAAGCTCCCCCTTGGACCCCTAATCCACGGACAAGATCCATCCTGGTCGAGCCTCCCTCCTCCTCCTGATATATAATAATATAATTAATATAATAATAATAGTAGTACTATTATTAAAGAAGTTGATGAAGGTAAAAATTAGGTTCGTAGCAGTCTAGTATAGCTAAGCGGTCCTACCATAAAAGTTGGTGGACTGGAACCCTCGGTGAATAGCTCTACACTCATGTTTTTTATTATGTATGTTATGATGATTGATGTGATTGATTAGATATTAAAAATTGCGTAATTGTTAACTCCCATGCGCTTATACGTATATATTGTGATGCATATTCTATTTGATGGTTGAATGGATTCTATGAATGTTGGAATGATTTTAGTAGTGATAATTGAAACACCCCACCTCCGTTAGGGTCACTCTCAAAGGGAATGCCCTAATTTTGGTGGAGGTTTATAAGTATAAGTCACAGATATACAAGACAGATATAAGAACACATATTTGTAAACAGCGGAAAAATCAATAAACAACAACTTTTATTTCATAAAAGCAAATACGTGCTACAACAACATCACCATAATTGTCTTACATCTTTTCCAAACCATAACATAACACTTTCATAATCTGTCTTGATTACATTATTTAAAGAAGCATAAATAAAACATAGATAAACTGCAAAAGCCCCAAAGTGGTTGTCCAAAGCCATAGTTCAAAACGAAAAGGTCCAAGCAATACATTTCTCTTCTTCAAGCTGGATGTTAAGGCTGGTCAAGCTGCAGTGTTCCCTCCCTATGGACCTGTGGGGGGGGGGGGGGGAACGGAAGAAAAGAAGACGAAAGAAAAGTAGAGTCAGACATAAAGCCTGAGTAAGTCTAGGACTATTTTGTCTATGAATAAAGAACTGGGTATGATAAGTATAATCAAGAAGTGGGAAAGCACTATAAACTTAGTTAAGTTGTCTAGGGTCGAATATACTATCGTACCCCATGTTAATCTCTGAACCCATATAAACTAGTTCCCAACTGACATCCCATAATCAGGGTGATGTGATCCATTCAATGATGATCGGCTCCTACTCGCATAGTTACATGTGTCTTACGGCCCCCGATGTTGTAGTTACCTATGCTGGTCCCACCATGGGGTGTATCAAGTCCCATGGCAGCGGCCCGACACAACCTTAGAATGCACAGGTATGCTACTGGTGCCCAGTGCTTTATTTTTCTGCGCCGGAGTGTGTGCACGCCCGTACCCCGTTAGAACCTACACTGCTACACCACCGCCGTCGATTTGACCTCTTACAATCAGCCCAGTAATCGTGCCCCACCCTGCCTAGTTTCAGGGTATCATGATACACCTTATAGGGTTACTGCTGAAAAGGGTTCCCCGTTACTAGGTTTTCTATCTCTAGCCAACATGCTAAGTTGGTTAAGTGTTTTCTAACCTAACCCCACCAGTCCGTTTAGTTTAGCATGTTCCATTTTGATTAAGTCTTTAGTCTACTTAATCCTAACAGTCCTGACTCAGCCTTAATTGTCTTATTAAAGCCTTGACCTCTCACATTAGACAGGTATTGTTGTGGTTGCCTGTTGCCGGTTGATTCCGGGCAGTCTTACGCCACAACTCAGTCTAACCTCGGGTCCTTATTGGGCTCCATGTTTAACCTCTCACATTGGATAGGTATTGTTGTGACTACTGGACAGCCGGGCGGT